>QAOA01006302.1:0-97671 GCA_003255065.1 Cercis canadensis | reverse complement strand
TCTCTCTCTCTCTCTCTCAATTTCCTTCTGGCCCTTTCTCCCAACGAAGCAACTCTTTTAATTTAAAATTTTAATTCATGGTTCATAACAATATAAGGTATATAAACGAACATTATAAAATATTTCTTACCACTTGTCATTTGAAAACGAAGTTTTTCTTGTTTCGGTAGGAGGGAGAGGCCACATTGAAATATTTCATTATTCCTGCATTCCTTTTAAGAATGTTACAGGTGACATTTTCGGGTGAGAGACTTTTGAATTATGGTTAAAATATCTATTATATTTTTTTTAGGTCATAATATCCTATTATTGGTCGTTCAAATTTTCATACAAAAAAATCAGTGACAACTTGCTAGATATTTTGCTCTTTCCTTTCATTTGTCTATCTGTGCCCACAATGCCACACATAAACAATTAATGATAAGTAACATGATAAATATATAAAAGCGTGGAAGGCCATTTTTTTTTTGGGGTTACATGACGGCAGGGAAGTTTGAGCCCTTGATCTTTTGCATACTACCCAAATTCCTAACTACTAGACTAAGTCTAGTGGCTTACGTGGAAGGTCACTTTACTAAGGTAAACACAATGCATTTATATTCTTGAAATGATATTAAATCTGCAAATAAGATTTTGCATATACCAAGTCATAATGTGATGCGTCTGAGTTTAAACTTGAGGTTCAATATTACAGACCTAACTTTGTTTGGTTGATACCTAGCTGTATTGCAAACTGGGATATACATTAAATAGAAAAAGCTTTCATCAGTGTGGATAACTATTTTATTTGACAAAAAAAATTGTATTATCATTTCTGGATAGTGGGTATGTATGCATGTATTGTGGGGACAATATTATACACCATGGAATAATCACATGTGATAGCTTTGGATTTCAGTTGTTAACTTAGTCTTGTATTATTGAAGTCTCATATCACCATGTGCGTAGAGATAGAGTTGTGTGGCCACAAATGGGTTAGATGTCCGTCCAGTATATAACCATATCCAAACTTAGAACCATTATGAAGTCTTCGTGTTTGTGCAATGAATCAAATATAGCGTCATTGATCTAATGATCAAATTCACATTCATCATTTAACATGTCAAATTTGGAAAGCCATGGAAGCAGAACATCTCCTGCGTAGACTTTTGGGAGACAGAAAATTAAGAGTTAAATTCCATTTTTTTGTCTATAAATTATTTTTAAATGTCACTTTAGTTCTTTAATCCTCAAATAATCATTATATCCGTCAAATTAGTCTTTTAAGTGATCATTTTTTGGCACTACATAAGATTAATTTGGTGGATAATGTAATTATTCAAGTATTAAAATGAGACAAAAATAAATTAAGGACTAAAATGTATTTTACTCGAAAATGAATTAGCCTTGTTTAGAGAATGTCTACAACAACGTACTGACTTTTTCTCCCTTTTCTTGTTTTTATCAAACAATCTTAATGGTATCGTTTTGGTAAATCTGAAATGGAGTCAAGCGACTTATAAAGTTCATTATAGACTCAGGAAGTCTCTAACAATTTCTTTGCTTTGGAGCACCATGTTCCTATATAAAATTGTATGTGGTCCTTATATTAACGTCGACATGCATGTAGCGTAGAACTTCAACCTGCTTACAAATATCAGTACATAGCTAGTTTTCATACTCCATTGTGGGCTCTATTGCTCAAGATGCATGTGGATAGCAATTTCAACTTTTCAATTTGTGGATCGTGAACAAAGTTGTGATTTTAGAGCACGCAGTGTCTAAAACTAAAGCTTTTCTTACAATTAATCATTATGCCTGTAGCAATATACAACACCTTCTAGCAATTAATCATTATGTAGGATCAATTTTTCCGGAAAAAAGTGTACTAATTGTTACTAAAAACAAGGTATAAAAGATAATGTCCTTATAAAGAATTTTATAGCAATTATATAAGCAAAAAAACAAAAAGTATAAACAACATTATTTCATGAGATTTAGATTTGTGAAAACTGATTATTTGTCATAAATATCTTGGATGTCTCAAATCAACCATTTTCTTGTAGGGCAAGCTTGCACTCACTGTGGTTGAGCAAGTAGCTACTTTTTCTAAGTCTAGTAACCATAAAGTTGCTTATATACTAAGCCAACGTGGTTATGTCAGCATGAGATAACATTAATTATGTTATCATGAGTTCATAACCACTATCTAGGGCTAGCCTCAAGTTTCTTTATTGGGGCTGACTTTGTGAGAAAAGAAATAAGTTTTTTTTTTTTTTTTTTNATTTTTTTTTTTTTTTTTTTTTTGATAAATTAGAGCTCGTACAAACCTTAAGATTGGGAAAGAAAAGGAATAATTTGATCACAAGTCACCTTCAACTTTTGGTAAACACACGACAAAAAGAATTGCTAGTGCGATCCATCGCTGGTCTAAAAGTATCAAAGGAATATATGAAAATGAAGTAACCTAAGAAAAGGAGCCTCAAAACTCTAAAATTATTGTCATGAAGGCCATGATTTATGCTCTATATACATTGTGGTCCTGTTCATCTCTCTATGCACGTAGAATAAAGTTGAAAGAGATAGAGGAAGTTAAAATGAATGGAGTAGGTTGAATGTAGTGCATGTTTGGATATTGTGTGAAAATAAATTTTGAGAAATCCTTGTAAGGCAATAATCTAAAATGCTCTTTCTTTGGAAACAAAACATGGGATCTGCATCATTTTTTTTTTTTGTCTTGGGGTCTGCATCATATGATGTTGCAGTAGTATATATTGCCGTTGCCAAAAATATTGTAATTGTATTATGGCCCAAATACAATATATATGTTAATTAGTTTAAAGTTCTTAAAAAAAGAAAGAAAAATATAAAAATCCTAAAACCTTATCTTAACTTTTTTTTGCTTAACATCAAATTCTCTAATTCTTAAGAATAGAGAAAGCACTGTAATTCATAGGTCATTATTAGCTGAACACATTGTTAATTATGATGAAACTTAACCTAACCCAACGCCATCCATATATCCCTTATTACTTGAGTTATTTAAGTTGAAGTGACTTGATCAAATATAGATACATAATGCGTAAACAGAAGTTAATAGCAAAGCTAACAGTCTATTTTTTGTGCTTTGCAAGACATTAGTCTGTATGTAGCAAAATGGTATATGTATTCTCTTAAGAGTTATTTAATAATCTCCTTAATTTAGCTTCTCAATAATGTCTCTTCTTTTTATTTTTATATTTTTATCTATTGGAAAGGACTACAACTTTAATACAAGACTTCTACCAAAAATTTTACCAATCAAAATAAAATGAAGATTTAATAAATATGTTGCAAAATATAATAACCAATTTTCACATTTCATTCGCGTCATTAGNAATAATGTCTTCTTTTTATTTTTATATTTTTATCTATTGGAAAGGACTACAACTTTAATACAAGACTTCTACCAAAAATTTTACCAATCAAAAATAAAATGAAGATTTAATAAATATGTTGCAAAATATAATAACCAATTTTCTCATTTCATTCGCGTCATTAGCCTGCTAAGGGGTAAAGTTCATAGACTTCCATAATTCCATTTCATTTCGCCTGCATTTTTTTTTTTTTTGGTTGCTAAGATTCATTTTGCTTGCATTAAAATTAAAAAAATTACGCACTTACTGACAAAATGAGCATTTACTTTTTAGCAGGCCCAAAATTCAAGAATTAATAATTCATCATACAATACTTTTGAAAGAAATGAAGTTTCGTATAAAATTAATAATTCAAAATTTTAACAGGATATTCCTCTATTTTCATCATATTATGTTATATTGCATGATGCGAATGTCACGCTATAAGTCCACTCAATGATCAAAGCAACATGTTTATACATTTTCATAGCCCAAAAGAATTAAAAGAATGAATAATGTTTCCTGAGATATTTTCACACTACATTTTTTTTTTCTATGACTAAGATGCCAAAACTAGGCAATATGAGCTAGTAGGTATTGTATAACAGTTATTTTTATAAGTATAGAGTCTTCTATTTATTTATTTTTTGAAAAGAATTAAAATAATGAATAATGTTACATGAGATATTTTCACACTACATTTTTATTTCTATGGCTAAGATGCCAACTAGGCAATGAGGTCAGTAGGTATTGTATAACAGTTATTTTTATAAGTATAGAGCCTTTTATTTATTTATTTATTTTTGTTATTGATAAATAGAGTTAAATTTTTTAGCTAGGGATATAAAATAATGCAAATCATTTGCATTATTCTATAGATAGAACTGTCTTTGGGAGAATGTTTTAAATTCAAAATTTATCAGTGTAAAATAGCAAAGTTCTTTCAGTTTGAAAAAAGGATAATGGAAATTCGTCTTCACCAAGAGAGGGCTCTAGGAAAGACGGAAGATTAGTTGTGTAAACTTCTCCAATAAACAAAAAGAAATTTAGGGCTCTCAATATTTTTGTACTAGTGATAAAATAAATAAATAAAACAATTCTCAGTGCCACCATCTGCATTATTTATGGTCTGGACTCTAATTTTCTTTCACACTGCCGCTTTTTGTTTTCATATAAGATCTCAAAATCTTGAACCCTTTACCTCAGATATAGCCACACCTTCTCTGATCTGTGACTCTCCTTTCTCATAATCAGGGTAAAGTCTTCTGCTTATCTAACTTCACTTTCCTTCCTCTTCAATATACATGTATTCTCTCCTCTCCCTTGTTATAGTTACAAATATTAATATTCATTTTTTTTTCAGTACATTTCATTCTCAAGCACTCTCTCTTCTCTCACCTTCAAAATGCCCAACAAGGCTGCCCCAGAAGATTGGTCCACCGGGATCTGCGACTGCTGCTCCGACGGCAGCTCCTGTAACTTATTTCTATTTCATTTCTTTAGTATTACAGTTAAGCTAGTGAAATTAGGCAATTTTTCATAATAAATGTCTGTTTTGATCATTAGGTTGCCTCACTTTCTGGTGTCCTTGCGTCACTTTTGGAAGGACAGCCGAGATCGTGGACAGAGGAACAACCAGTAAGTGTGTGATTGAATATTGCCTTTTACGTTTTGTCATTATATATGTGTGTAGAATGTTTTTTTATTTTATTTTATTATTATTATTCTGTGTTCAAACAAAAAACTTATAAGCTCTGAAGATAATTAAAGTATTATTTGATCATAAACTGTTTGGTTTTATGTAGAATAATGTTACATACACAAGATTATTACGCAATCATTCAAATTCTATGTCCAACTCAGATTCTAGTTGAAATTATTGTGCAGAATGCAATGCTCGTGTATTTATCATTTTTCATCTATGTAATGTTGATTAGATTTTGAACCCTTCTATTTTGGCAGGTTGTTGTGTTCATGGGACACTTTGCTGCTTGCTGGGTGGCTTTACTCATTTTGCATCCATATATGCCTGGATTTATCGTACAAAAATGAGGAAGGGGTACAATATTGATGGGAACCAATGTAATGACTGTTTATCGAGTTGCTGCTGCGTTCATTTATCCCTTTGCCAACAGTATCGTGAGCTTAAAGCCCGTGGATACGACCCGTCTGCCGGTAATTAATAACTAATTATAGTTTCTTCATCATTTTCTTCATGTGTATCTTCCCTCAGGTTACTTATGTTTTGTTTGAGAAAGAAAATAAGAAAGAAATTAAACTAAATTTGAACATAATAACATGTATCAATATATGGCCATTGATAGTTAAGCTAGCCCACAGTAAAAGTGATGGTAGTTCTATTTCTACTTTCATTAGGAGAATTTAGGGTAAATTAAGCCCTAATTTTGGTATTATTGTAAATATATTAAAAAATCAAGTCACAAAATGTGTCATAGTATAACAACAATTACTTCTCTATAAATTACATAAAAATAAAGCTATACGTAAAAAGTGTCAAAAAATTGTTTAAATTGTTAACTTAAACTTGGGGTAACTTTGACCTAGTTAACTAAAATTCTATGGACTGCTCGAGTGCTTGAGTCACACTCGGTCATTTAGTTTTTTAAGATCTTGGCTATGAAACTAAAATCATGAGTGAGTTTTGCACGAATCCAATGAGAGGTGGGATAGCTGAGTAAGCCCCTTAATATATTAATGTGTTTGGATTTATTTTCAAAATATAATTCTCATAACCATTCCCCCATTTTCGTTTGTTCCAAACAAACGCTTAGTAAGTGACTCCTGTGTGTTTCAATTCCTGATAGGATGGGCAGGAAATGTGCATCTGCAGAGTCGTCGAGCAACGGCAGCTCCGGCCTTTGAAGGAGGCATGACCCGTTAGTCAATGGCATTCGTCATCACTTGTACTGTGAAATAAGCTGCCAATGTTGCTAGTTTATATGTGATTTTAGAGATGACATGTGCTTGTGTTGTGTTCGTGGCTGTTAAAATAATAATTTGAAATTATTGTTTTAGGTTATGTGTTTTTTTGGAGTGGTAACTTTCATATTTTTAGGACACTTCAATAATGAATTATTTCTATTTAGGAGGCATTACTATAGCTAGTGGGAGTTATGAAGTTATGCAATAGTTAATAAGAATTATGGATATTAGTGAGAATTATGCAGGGGTTATGAAACTCAACATATTTATTCGTTAGAATGATCTTTTGTACCCTATAAATATCCCTTGTATTTGGATATTGTAATGCAAGACTTAAGTGAAATATTCCTCTTCCTCTCACAAAGTGGTATCAAAGCTTGTTTTTATCCTAGGAGTGATTCCTTGTGAGTGTTAAGAGATGGAAAACAAGGGAATATTTCCATTCCAATTCCCCTGTCTTACAAAAGAAAATTACAATAATTGGTATATATGTATGAAAGCCTTGTTATAATCATAAGATGCATGAGAGGTTTTAGAGAAATGCTACACCCAACAAAAAGATGAAGTCACGTTGCCATAAAATGAGAAGGAAGCCTTGACAAAGTTGAAGAAGGATAAAAAAGCCCTCACTCTCATCCATCAAAGTTTGGATGATTTTATATTCGTGAAAGTGAGTAATGCAATCACCGCGAAAGAAGCATGAGAGATTTTACAAGAAATTTCCAAGGAGTTGATAAAGTGAAAAAGGTGCGACTTCAAATTTTATGACGTGAATTTGAAGCATTGCACATGAAGAAATCCTTGAATCTTTTTCGAATTATAGTTCAAGGGTGTTGGCCAATGTCAATCAATTGAAGAGATAGGGAGAAGACATTGAAGATGATCGTGTGGAAGATAAGATCCTTCATTCTTTGGCTTCAAATTTTAACACAGTGTCATGTGTTCTTAATCATTCAAATGATCTAGATGACATGAGTATTGATGAATTGATTGGTGCTATCCAAGCCAAAGAAGAAAAAATCTCAAAATGACAAAATGAGCCATTAGAGCAAGCTCTCAAAGCCAAAGTCTTTTTGAAAGATGAAGGAGGAGACAAGAATCAAATATGACGTGGGCTAGGAAGATGACATGGTCGTGGCCAAGGAGGAAGAGGTAATCGTGATATTTCAAACAACAAAGAAAAATGCCAACAATCAACTAGATGCCGTGGAAGAGGAAAAGGTAGAACAAGAGGCTATAACCCTAAATGGAGGTAAAACCCAAGTATGTGAAGAGTTAAGACCACATTGCAAACATTTTCACTAAGCTTATAAAATATGAAGATTTTCAAAGATTTTGGGCAATACTTGGAGTGCAGAAGAAAATTTCAAATTAAGGGAGGATGTTAAAATAATAATTCAAATTATTTGAACACATTTTTTTTTGCAAAATATAAAATCCTAAAACCTTATCTTAGCTTTTTTCCTCTGACCTCAAATTTTCTAATTCTTAATATTATAGAAAACATCGTAATTCATAGGTCATTATTAGCTGAACACATTTTTAATTTTGATGAAACTTAACCTAACCTAACCTGACGCCATCTATCCCTTATTACTTGAGTTATTTATGTTGAAGTGACTTGATCAAATATAGATACATAATGCTTAAACAGAAGTTAATAGCAAAGCTAACAGTCTATTTTTGTGCTTTGCAAGATATTAGTCTGTAGCGAAATGGTATATGTATTCTCTTGAGAGTTATTTGATAATCTCATTTAGCTTCTCAACAATGTCTTCTTTTTTATTTTTATGTTTTTATCTATTGGAAAGGACTACAACTTTAATATAAGACTTCTACCAAAAATTTTACCAATCAAACTAAAATGAAGATTTAATAAATATGTTACAAAATATAATAACCAATTTTCACATTTCATTTGCGTCATAAGCTTGCTAGGGGGTAAAGTTCATAGACTTCTATAATTCCATTTCATTTCTCTTGTATTTGTTTTTTGTTGCTAAGATTCATTCACTACAAGAAATTCTCTATTTTTCAACGGTAATTCTGACGGTTCACATTTTCTTTTTTTGGAAATTCCAACAGAATTTCATTACCGTTGGAATTTTCTGTAAGAATTATAGTTGGAATTTGTGAAAAAGGGGTTAGGGATTTTTTTTAAAAAAATTCCAACAGTATATTCTATACAAACCCAAAACACACCGTTTTACTAAAAGATTTTTTTATGAATTTTTTAATAGATTCTAACAGAATATTTCGTTAGAATCTGTTTATGGCCATATGCACTGTTTCACTAACCGAAACCCAATTTTTTTTTTTAAATTTCCAATGAATTCCAATGATAATTGTCATGTCTTCATCGAGAGATTGTTTTCAATTGCATTATTAGAATGCCTACTCCTATTTGGGAATCTTTAACTGAATTGAGTTATTTCTTTCGAGACTTATGTTATCAGACATTGGAAGAAAGTAGAATTGACATGATGAATAATAATATTCCTATTATCTTGTGTAAATTAGGGAATATATTCCCTCTTGGTTTCTTTGACGTCATGAAACATTTACCTACACACATAGTGTATGAAGCACGAGTTGATGGACATGTACAATATCGATGGATGTATCCATTTGAGAGGTATAAATCTATCTTTTCAAAATTACTTACATTGGAATGCCTCGTCATTTCTATGCATTATAATTGTGCAATACTCTTTTTTTTTTTTTTTTTTTTTTTNCTTTTTTTTTTTTTTTTTCCCATAGGTTTTTACACAATCTTATGAAAAATAAAGCTCACATGGAAGATTTTATTTGTGAAGCTTACATACTTGATGAGACTTTCACATTTTATTTTTGTTACTTCGAGTCTCATGTCTATTCTAGAAATAGATAAGTGCCTCAAAATAATGATTGTGGAGAGTCGTCTATGCATCATCCATTATCTATCTTTAACTATTATAACCGACGTGAGGGAGCGTGTAGAACTTGAAGTAGCCGCAACATCTCTATACATTCTTTTAAATTGCCCCAACGTTGAACCATTTATGAATTAAGTTATATTCTTCATGTGTTATTCAAAATTGTGCAGGTTTCCATGCCTTAGTGTTTAATGCATATGATGATGATTACATCAATTATGTTTAGTCATTGACGTCAACTATTCCTAATCTCAACTCCATTGAAGTTGACAAGCAAATAGAATCAAACTTTGTATTTTGGTTCAAAAACTATGTAAGTTATTTCCACAATTACATAATGAAGTTATCATTATTATCTCTTGTCGCAACGTCCCTTTTCGGGAGCGCGAAGCAGAGCGGCGAAACCCTACCACGAAAAAAAGTATAAGGATGCATAATATGATGCAAAAGNCACACATCTATTTAGGCACAAATTCGAAAGTTGAATAAATCTGGAGGAGCTCTTAGTATAACATATACTTTATATCATGAAATTGTAGAAGAGATAATTGAGATCGAGTATCTTGGAATCCCTATTAAGTGATTGACACTTTTCAATTGTAAATAGTTTGATCCGTTGCTCATGGGTACAAGGATTTTGTCCAAGTATGGAAATATTAAGGTCAAATCGAATAAGAGATACAAGGGTATTGATACATTAATCTTTGCTCAGCAAGTGAAGCAAGTATATTTTACACCCTCTCCATACCCAAATCCTAATAAGAGAGACTGATTTTTGGTGATTAAGATGACGGAATGCTCCATTGTTTAGTTTTGTTACATTTTTAATTACAAGCCTAAACTTTAGCTTTTGACGAATGTAGATCAACAAAGGAAAAGTATGATCCTTGTGAAGTATTATCGTTCTTAAACTAATCAAGCATCTATGGCGTTTTTAAAACTTAAATGATTTGAAACCATGTTGATCAGTTCAAGTGTTGAACCACTTGACGCACTCTAGAATACCAATAGGAAGATTCTAAGAAAACATGTACAAAAGGTTATATTAATCTGTCTTACAAGAATAGTATGATGATTATTTATCATGAACTAACCAAATGGCCTGTGGCAGTGGTATTAATAATTCATCATACAATACTTTTGAAAGAAATGAAGTTTCGTATAAAAATCAATAATTCGAAATTTTAATAGGATATTCCTCTATTTTTACCATATTATGTTACATTGCATGATGCGAGTGCCACAAGATAAGTCAATTCATTGATTTTTTATTTTTTTTGACTACAACTATTAATTCGAATACAAAAGTCACAAGCCTTGAACACGGTCTCAATATCACTCAACTACGTACAAGTTATTTGATATAGTCAACTCAATGATAAAAGCAATAGGTTTATGTAAATCTTGTGAGAGATCTTGATGATCTTGAACTAAGATGAACCTTGAGGAATTTCTATGTATGATGATGAAGATCGAAGATGTGAACAGAAAGGTTCATGACAGAAGAAAACCAGAGATGAACAGAAAGAAGAAGAAAAAGAGTTTCTAAAGAAGAAGATGGTTCGAATCTGCAGATAAAAAATCATGATCTAAAAGTATATTTTCTGTATGTGTATTAATATTACAGAAGTCAATATATACTAGAAGAATCTGAAAAAAAACTAACTGCTTTAGCGTGCATTAGAAGCTAATCTAATTACACAGCTGTTTAATTAACTAACTTGACTAATGCTAACAGCTTTGACTTTAGTTGTTGAGGTGTCATTGCTGATGTGGCTGATACACGTGTCCTTGCTCAGCCTGCTGCATACTCCTCTGGTTTATGCTTAACAGTTTATACTTTTATGGTCTGGACTCAAATTTTCTTTCACACTGCCGCTTTTTGTTCTTATATAAGATCTCAAAATCTTGAATCTTTTACCTCAGATATAGCCACACCTTCTCTGATCTGTGACTCTCCTTTCTCATAATCAGGGTAAAGTCTTCTGCTTATCTAACTTCACTTTCCTTCCTCTTCAATATACATGTATTCTCTCCTCTCCCTTGTTATAGTTACAAATATTAATATTCCATTTTTTTTTCAGCACATTTCATTCTCAAGCACTCTCTGTTCTCACACCTTCAAAATGGCCAACAAGGCTGCCCCAGCAGATTGGTCCACCGGCATATGCCACTGCTTCTCCGACGGCAGCTCCTGTAACTTATTTCTACTTCATTTCTCTATGTTGATGGTCTTTCTTCTTTAGTATTACAGTTGAGCTAGTGAAATTAGGCAATTTTTCATAATAAATGTCTGTTTTGATCATTAGGTTGCCTCACTTTCTGGTGTCCTTGCGTCACTTTTGGAAGGACAGCCGAGATCGTAGACAGAGAAAGTAACAGTAAGTGTGTGATTGAATGTTGCCTTTTACGTTTTGTCAGTATATTTTTGTGTAGAGTGTTTTTTTTTTTTTTTTTTTTTTCTTACTCTAAATTTAAACAGGAAACTTACAAGCTCCAAGAATAATTTAAGTATTATTTAATCATAAACCGAATAATGTTACATACACACGATTTTTATGCAATCATTTAAATTCTATGTCTAACTCAGATTCTAGTTGAAATTATTGTGCAGAATGCTTGTGTATTTATCATTTTTCATCTATGTAATGTTGATTACATTTTGAACCCTTCTATTTTGGCAGATTGTTGTTGTCATGGAACACTTTTCTGCTTGCTGTGTGGCTTTTCTTATTTTGCATCCATATATGCCTGGGTTTATCGTACAAACATGAGGAGGGACTACAATATTGATGGGAACCTATGTGTTGACTGTTTATTGAGTGTCTTCTGCACTCATTTATCCCTTTGCCAAATGTATCGTGAGCTTAAAGCCCGTGGATACGACCCGTCTGCCGGTAATTAATAATTAATTATAGTTTCTTCATCATTTTCTTCATGTGTATCTTCCCTCAGGTTACTTATGATTTGTTTGAAAAACAAAAAAGGAGAGCAAGAATACAAGAAAGAAATTAAAAATAAATTTGAACATATATGGCCATTGTTAGTTAAGCTCGCCCACAGTAAAAATAAAGGTAGTGATATCTCTACTTTTATTAGAGAATTTTGGGCAAATTAAGCCCTAACTTTGGTACTATTATGAAGATATTAAAAAATAAAGTCACATGTGTTATAGTAGAGTAAACTTATATTTGTGTCCCTAAAAGATTTAAGATTTAATAAAATAATCTTTGAAAAAATACTAACTAAATTTTTTTATTCGAAAGAACTAATATGCATAACAAAATAGTTCAATAGAACTATTTTATAGTTAATATTTTTTCAAAGATAATTTTGTTAAATCTTGAATCTTTCAGAGAAACAAATGTAGGTTTACTCGTCATAATATTACAACAATTAATTCTCTATAAATTACATAAAAACAAAGCTACACATAAAAAGTGTCAAAATATTGCTTAAATTGTTGACTTAAACTTGGGGTAATTTTGACCTAGTTAACTAAAATTCTATGGACTGCTTGAGTCACTTAGTTTCTTAAGATCTTGGCTATGAAACTAAAATCATGCGTTAGTGTTGCACGAATATGGTGAGAGGTGGGATAGCTGAGCAAGCCCATTAATATATTAATGTGTTTGGATTTATTTTCAAATATAATTCTCATAACCATTTTCGTTTATTCGAAACAAAGGCATAGTTACTGACTGCTATGTGTTTCAATTCCTGATAGGATGGGCAGGAAATGTGCATTTGCAGAGTGATGGAGCAACGGCAGCTCCGGCCTTTGAAGGAGGCATGACCCGTTAGTCAATGGGATTCATCGTCACTTGTACTGTGAAATAAGCTGCCAATGTTGCTAGTATATATATAATTTTAGAGATGGCATGTGCTTGTGTTGTGTTCGTGGCTACATTGTAATTTCCCTAAAATTTCCTCCCAACTTGTATTTTATTTGAAAGTTTCTTGTGTGTTTTTATCTTGTATCTTTTTATATGTAATTTATGTAAATTAATTCTATTGATATTTGTGTTCCACAATCATGATTAATCTAAGGGGATGAATGTAATTTATTTTAAATTAATCTATATCTATCTCAATATAACTATAGAAGGTGAATTCAGACAAGATTTTGTCTCAATTTAATGAAAAACAGACAATCCGTCGTACCCATGCTTTTGGACAACTCACGGTCTTATATAAGAATACTAATGATGTACTGGATAATAATCGATGGTATTAAGTTTTGTGGCTAAGTGATACTAAAGTTATAATCTGTGCTAGTTTTCGAGCATATTGAGTTATAGCAAAAATAAGAAATCCATGATACTCACTCCTTGTGCATGGTGTTAAATTATTCATAGTTTTCACTTAATAGTTTAAGTTTTTAAGTTGAATTGGTTTTTTACATAGTATCAGAGCTTCTTTAACTATTCGGTGTGCTAATATAAGTGGGTCTTTGTCTGATCCACATTTCAGACTCAAAAGACTTTTTACGTGCGTATTAAATATAAAATCAGAACTTTTACCTAATTTTATATTTAAAAATTACCAGATAAACATATTGGAATTACAAATGGCAGATCCATGGACGAGTTGGAGGATATTCCAAAGAGTAATCATGCAGCTGATTACGTGGTGGCAGCTCTACTAATTTTAACAGAGACATTGAGACAGGTGAAGTCCACGTGTCAACGTTGCAATGAAACATTATATACAGATAGGGTATGCAATCATGAGTTTTTGACCCCTCTACTCTTATATAGTGATCTCATGGGGCTCACTTTGTGAAGAAACGAATAATTTGATGACAATTCACCGTCTGCATTTGCCAAATACATGAGAAAGAACGAAATTTGGTAATAAAAATAATGAATGAGTGCTATCACACATGGTTTTCCAAAGAATGAAGATGAAGTAACGAAAAGTGAGGGGCCTCAGCACTTCCTTCATTTCCATGAGTACGCCATGAATTACACTCTACACTGTTGTCTTGTTCATTTATAGACATGGAATAGAGTTATAAAGATCAAGTAATTAGATTTTGGTAATAAAAAGATAAATTAAGTTATAACGGATGGAGTATGTTGAATAATGAATTCTCATTCTACATCATGACTGTAATATTGTTGTTACCAGAAATACTTTAATTGCATTATTGCTCAATTACAATATATATCAAGCATTTTGTTTCCATTTTTTTTGTTGTTGCTTACTTTTGCATTTGTCTCAACCATAATGACATAATGTAATGGTAACCACAATTTAAAAGTTAAAACCTTAATCTATACAAATAAAGATTGGAAATTTTCTCGTTTAGTATACAATTTTTGTTCTTTTTTTGTTTTCCAAAAATCCAAAACTGTATATTTATCTGCAAATAAAAAAAGTCATTTCTGTCAATCCCCTTTTTTTTTTTTTTAATAATGCAATTATATTATGAGTCAATTTATATGATCTTTGGTGAAATATCATTAAGGGTAAATAAAATCTTAAATTTGTCATATAAATGTCAAATGTAATATGTAAATAACCATCATAGTGATTAATTAAGAGTTTTTTTTTGGAGCTGTTATTTTCACACCTTCTTTTGTTAATGTCACACTTTTATTTAATGTATAAATATGGTATAGACTAAATTATCTTCAATTAATATGAAAATTTTCTATATTAAATGAGAATTTTTATAATTGACTAAAATCTTTCTATATTAAATGAAAGTAAATTAGTCAAATTATATTTAGAAATTAAATAAGATGTGATATTAGTAAAAGCGAATAAAAAAATCGCAGCTTTTTTTTTTTTTTTTTGAGGGGGATTAATTAAGAGTTATGACATGTATGTATATGTGATTTGTTCATTAAGAGTCAAATGTAAATAAAATAAATTTTGGAAGGCACGTATATGTGATTTGTTCATTAATGTTGGAATGGTAATTATTAGAACTTTTTAAAACACAAAATATCTCATGCAAGAAACTCTTTTTCCTTTATGTATTAAAAAGGAATTTGACTAAGAAGAGCTTGTCTCCTTTATTAAACAGTCATAATATACCAAGTTGACCATTTTAATAATTAACTTTAGGAATATGTCTTTTCCCTTTCTGAAACTCAAGGTGGTGTTACTTATCTTGTGGATTGTGGTGTTTGGCATCGCATTAATTATTGCACTCCCACTAAGTAGTGCCTATATTGTTATATCAAACATTGAAAATGCACATGTTTGAAGATTACATTATCCAAAACTCATCAAAATGAGTTTCAATTGGTGGAAATGGGATTATAATCAATTAATCAGACTCGGGAAATATGGACCAACCCTGATCTACACTACACTATATTTGTCTAGATTTTATCAGTTGGAGATAGGCTATCTACAATTTTTCAAAGCCCAAAATATTTGGGCCATTTAAGATGGGCCTTTACCAAAAAAATCATGTTGAGCACTTGCCGTTGAAGAATTTTTCCAAGAAAATTAGTGAACTAATTATTAGTCAAAACAAAAATAGTGTCCTAATTTCGGATTTGAATCTTAATTTTAAAGTGAGTAATAAATTTTAGAAAATGAAATACACTGAAATAATTACTAATGAAAGAATTAAGAAAGTGACTTTTGAAAGTTTCATAAATCACATTTTGCATCAAAGCTTTGCTATAAAGTTGAATAGTTCGACAATAAAAATGGTTGGACTGATTCTCAACTGCTAGGTGTGATTTAGTAACGAGAGATTTCATAATTAATGAGAAATGATATTCATATATATCAAATTGATATCATTTCATACACTGTGAGTTTTAATTAATTAAATTTGGGACATTTAAAAAAAAAAAGTTTTGAGTAGGCCTAATTAAAATTTAAAGTGTAAATTAAATTGGGACCTATAATATATGAAATTATATGAATTTAAAGTGTATAAATAACACTTCTTTAATAATTTATAAGAGGTTATTATTCAGATTTTCATACTATCATATAACCAAAAAGTTTCATTTCATTCCTTTTGTTTATCAAGGATTCTATGATACTACGTAAGTATATCATACTACACTGATGTGACAAGCATAAGTAATTTTTATATATTATATATAAATATAATTTATATTATTTTCTCAAACAAATTTAAAAACAGTTAACTTGTACACATGTCATTCACACATTAATTATTTTCATGTAGTATAACATACTACAAAATATCTAAGAAATCTCCTTTGTTTATATTTTGATAGCAACATAGTTTTACTTTGCATAATTAATAAAATATAATGAGTTTGGATTTAGAGATGCAATAATTCCCATGAGTTTGGTGTATGTCGCTCAGTCATAGGCCCCGTTTGGATAACATAGCTTATAGCTTATTAGAGCTTCTGTACTAATATAAGTATTTTTATGTAAAAAAAAAAAAAAAATAGTGTTTAGATCAGCTTATATAAGTAGCTTATTAACCCTTAAAAAACTATTTTTTTAAGCTTTTTAAAAAAGTGTTGTGTGAAAGCTATTTTGAGGGATGACCAACAAACTATTTTGTAAATTTATGGGCAATTCTATCCCTGAACATCTCTCACCTTCGACACTCTGTATCTTTCTCACGCTCGACCTTCTCTGTGTTTCTCAATTTCTTCCATTGATGTTTTGAGACCCGTCCATGGCTTCTTCATCTCCATTTGTGCGGCAGAAGTAGTCACAGACACAGACACTAAAGAGGTATACCTTGTCCAGAACATCTTCCTCAGGTGTGTCGGAGAACAGGCGTGGCTCGTCTTCCGATTGTTCGATTTCTTCAAGGGATACCACCGACATCTCTAATTTGGATTGATCTTGGAGTACATTACCCCAATAGTTCCAGCCTAGTATTTCCCCAAGGTATTGAATTCCCAATCTTGAAGGAGAAGCATAGAGAAATGACGCAGAAAGCTAACCTTTTCAAGGGGCAAAAGAAGAAGAAGTCAATCCCTCCCAATCGTCATGGGAAAGTTCCTAAGACTAAGAAAGGTATTGTCCATGTCCATCCCTCACTTTCTCTATATATTATTTAGAATTTGCAAGAGCTGTTTTTAATTGGCCATGGTTTTCGCAGGAAAGAAATTCATTAAGCCATCCAAGTTTACACAGGATATGGATATTGATCGTGTGAGTTTCTTTAATTCCTTGCTCTCTGATTTTGATTGCCACTTGCTTTATTCTTTCTGGGAAATTCAGGATGTGAATAACATTTTAAAGTTGACATTGCCCTATGTTCATCCTGGGTTTCTACTCAAAATTCCGGGAATATTATTATGATCAATAAATTGGATTTCTTTATAGGACAAAGTTAATTTTTTTAAATTGGGTTTCAATGAGTCTGCAATTTTCTCAAAGATAGTAGTTTGCAGCCCTATGAGTTCCTTGCTCTGCTTACAATATCCACACTCCATTTCTTTTATGATGGTGAAATGTTAAGTAGCATGCATTAGACCACTAAATTTTGATGAAAAAGATAGTGAATTTTACTTGCCACATTGAACTCGGTGTTCATGTATTATTAAGCTTTGCTTGCAGTGAAAGCTGGTTACTGACTGTTTAAGGTTGTGCACTGGGTTCAGGTGAGGTAAAAATGGGAGCAATAGGATTGGAAAACATTCTTTATAGTTTATACCAATGTTTAAAAACCGAACTGGTGAACGAATCGTTTTGGCAAAAAATACTAGTCGGACCAGTTGGACCGCGCGGTCGGACCGGTTGAATCGAAGTTTTTTCTAAACTTAAAAATTAACAAAAAATAAAACATAGAAGATGAATCACGAATCATTAAACTTAACTCATAAGTGAAAGTCTCAAATTTAAAGATTCAAATAACTAAAAATTAAAAGATATAAAAACCTAATCTATATACATCTAATTTAAAATTGTGACCTATAACAAAATTAGATTGTTTCAATAGCCAACATTTCTTAAAAGTTCACATACTCTTAACACAATCAAGTTCACAATTTCTAAAATAAAAAAATTAATAATCAGAACATATAAAGCATGTGCACTATGTGATTATGTGTTATAATTTTTATATATTTAAATATTTAATATTAAATAAATCTATTAAATAGTTAATAAATAATTTTTGTGCAACAATAAATACAAGTCTTGAGTTTTCATAATGATTTGTATGGAAAAAAAATTAATTTCTTAACTATTTTATTAATAAATATATTTATATGTGATAATATAGTCAAAAATTGATATGTCCTAGCAGCAAAGAATGCCACATTTGAAGCAAAGGTGAGGGGATCAAATAATCTCAAGAGCAATTTCTCTTTCAATTTACAAATTTTGCAAGCCATCTAGTTTTTAAAAATCAATTCACCGGTTCGCGCTGGTTCAGGTGGTTCTCACCGGTTTTAGGTGGTTTAACCGCTATAGTGGTTTATGAACTTGATTGGTTTTCTTACCAGGGACCGGTCGGACCAGCTGGACCTCCCGGTCCGGTCCAATTTTTAAAACACTGGTTTATACTATGTCCAATTTTATGATTGTTGTTTTGAATCTTTCCAAAGAAGTCGGGGAAACTCTGGGTTTAGTTTTATGTGTGCTTTTCTTTTGGGAGTGGGGAGGGCCATATTCAATGATGCAAAAAAGATATAAGTGTTTATGTTTGGAAAATTATAGCATTGAAGTCTATTAAGTTAGGCTATTGGCATGAATGGGATAACATCAACTCAATAAGAAACCTACACTCTGTAATCCTACTCTTGTTTCGTATCAGATTATTTATTTGAACCAATAGAGCCCTTTAGATATGTTTTTCTTCCTATTTATTATTGTGAATTTTCAAGTTTGATCTTAGTAAACTGTTTGCTTACCAAGAAAATGGAGGAAACGATAATCAATTTTGTTTGGCTTTGGCATTTTAGATTTCTACACTTGTCATTTATTTTAGGGCAATGCTTTAAAAACCGAACCGGTAAGCAAACCATTTTGGCAAAAAATACTAGTCGGACCGGTAGGATCGGTTGGATCGGGCAGTTGGACCAATTGAATCGAAACTTTTTCTAAACTTAAATATTAACAAAAAATAAAACATAGAAGATGAATCACAAATTATTAAACTTAACTCATAAGTGAAAGTCTCAAATTTAAAGATTCAAATAACTAAAAATTAAAAGATATAAAAACCTAATCTATATACATCTAATTTAAAATGGTGACCTATAACAAAATTAGATTGTTTCAATAGCCAATATTTATTACAAGTTCACATACTCTTAACATAATCAAGTTCACAATTTCTAAAATAAAAAAATTAGATAATCAGAACATATAAAGCATGTGTATGTGATTATGTGTTATAATTTTTACATATTTAAATATTTAATATTAAATAAATCTATTAAATAGTTAATAAATAATTTTTGTGCAACAATAAATACAAGTCTTGAGTGGTCCTAATGATTTGGATTGGGAAAATTTTAATTTCTTAACTATTTTATTAATAAATATATTTATATGTAATAATATATTCAAAAATTGATATGTCTTAGCTGTAAAGAATGCCATCTTTGAAGCAAAGGTCAGGGGATCAAATCCTCTCATGAGTGATTTCCCTTTTAATTTACAAATTTTGCAAGCTGTTCGGTTTTTCAAAAAAACCGGACCGGTTCACAAGTTCGGGCGATTTTCACTGGTTTTAGGCGGTTTAACCGCTACAGCAGTTTAGGGGTATGAACCGGACCAGTTTTCTTAGCGGGCACCAGTCAGACCAGCAGGACTGCCCAGTCCGGTTTTTAAAACATTGTTTTAGGGGCTAGCCTATTAATTATGCATATTCCTCTTTCTTTGCTTAAGTGTGATTGATTCTGCAGTGTCCAAATGGGGAATGAAATTCTCCAAGAATTGAATTCTGAAGAGAATTAATTCTTACAGAATTGTTTATGGAAATATTCTTTTAAGCAGAATTGATTCTGGTTTTCCAAACTTTTATACCGTGTTTTCACTGTGTTAATTGGAACATAATTAGGAGATTTCTAGCTTGAGTGTGGAGCCATGTGCTGGAGAAACTCTGAGTAAACAGTCTTTGAGATCAGAAAATCCGAGGTAAAGAGTTACATCTTTGTTTTTAAGGAAAATGATATGATAAGGAAAATGCCACAGAACTAAATATACACCCCCAATAGGCAAGAGCTACTTGATTTTATTGCTTATATGTTTTATGTGTTTCTAGGCTAAATCATCCTTCCAAGAAGCACATAAGGTCTATTTTCTGTGAAAATTCACCATATAAGCTGTTGTTCTGGATTCCAGAGGTTGAACCTAAGAAATGGGAGGTGATATTGATCCATGCAATTCAAATAAACTTGTAGTTTGAGAGCAGTCAATCTCTGGCGTTGAAAGCTCCATTTCATCCCAAGCCATTTGTAATTATTGAGTAGAATCATGCCATTAGCTTAACATTCCATGTGGGTCAGTCATCTACTATTGATTCTTTAGATTTTAGAAGTGCAAACTTATAAGTTTTGTTCGCTAACGCATTTGTGATAATTTGTTGCAAGTTGTAACCACCCAAATATGAATCCACTAAGACAATTTTGTTGTCTTTTCCAGCATCTTCTTTTGTCATAGGAACCAGAGAGTTAATGTTAAGAATTTTATTTCTGCCATGTCCCACTCCATTATAAACAAATGAAGCATCATCACTATCATTGACCAAATGCTATTGAACTTTCCCTTCAAAAATTTGTTTTAATATTTTCTGGTGTAAAATTTGTATAGAAAAATATTTTGCATTGTGAAAGATTATGTAAGAAGTCCTTGATTGTCCCTCTGTTTTGATTGAAATTAATTAAATCTTTACAGGATTTGCGAAGCTAACAGAAAGGTTAACAACATTTTGCAATGTGGCTGGCAGAAACCTCTGACCCAAACTTCAAAGCAATTGGACAAGGACCTGTAATTTCTTCTTACAGTATGTCAATAGTAAGGTTTAGACATTGCAGGTAGCACAGAATGCCAAATTTCAGTGGAATTTCACCATATAAACTGTTAGTCTGCTCACCGGAGGCTGATGAACTAAAAAAGATAATGAATTGTTCATCTAAAAGAAAATGAAAATTTGATTTACCTCATTTTATTTTTGCTTCAAGTTTTGTTGTCTTTATATATTGTGTGAACTTAAAAGCCACTTTCAAAATATAACACTAAGGAGAAATACAATTCCATCTTCCATGGAATAACATAAAACCACTATAAACAAGTTACATAATGAAGTTATCATTATTATCTCTTATAACAAGTGTAGTGATATAATGGTTAATAAGTGCACAATTATGATAATAACAACGAAGATAAATTTATGTACAATTTAGCTTGGGGGCCTTTAAGAGTAGTGCATATATTCCTAATTTATTTTGTGAATGTTTATTCTTTTCACACATCTATTTAGGCACAAATTCGAAAGTTGAATAAATCTGGAGTAGCTCTTAGTATAACATATACTTTATATCATGAAATTGTAGAAGAGATAATTGAGATCGAGTATCTTGGAATCCCTATTAAGTGATTGATACTTTTCAATTGTAAATAGTTTGATCCGTTGCCCATGGGTACAAGGATTTTGTCCAAGTATGGAAATATTAAGGTCAAATCGAATAAGAGATACAAGGGTAATGATACATTAATCTTTGCTCAGCAAGTGAAGCAAGTATATTTTACACCCTCTCCATACCTAAATCCTAATAAGAGAGACTGATTTGTGGTGATTAAGATGACGGAATGCTCCATTGTTTAGTTTTGTTACATTTTTAATTACAAGCCTAAACTTTAGCTTTTGACCAATGTAGATCAACAAAGGAAAAGTATGATCCTTGTGAAGTATTATCGTTCTTAAACTAATCAAGCATCTATGGCGTTTTTAAAACTTAAATGATTTGAAATCATGTTGATCAGTTCAAGTGTTGAACCACTTGACGCACTCTAGAATACCAATAGGAAGATTCTAAGAAAACATGTACAAAAGGTTATATTAATCTGTCTTACAAGAATAGTATGATGATTATTTATCATGAACTAACCAAATGGCCTGTGGCAGTGGTATTAAGGTCTAGCCAAAAGTTTTTTTTTTTTTTTTCAAAAAAATGAAATAAGGATTTTTTTTTTGTTTTTCTTTTTTTGCTTGAAATTTAATTAAACTTACTGATGGGCTTACCCACTCACTAGCTATCTATGATGAGCTGATCCTAGGCCCACATCACATTTATTAAACAAACTCTATGGTCTTTTTCTTTTAAGGCAAAAGGAAATGCCCTTTTTTCCAAAGAGGTATTAAATAAAGTCTAAAAGTTTATCATTATCCATAATTCTCTACATAATATTTACTAAATTTGATTCACGAAATCTAAGAACATTTGATGTATAATACTTGATATTATCCTTTTCAAAGAAACTTTGCAAAATAAATAATAATAGGATAGCAGTACTAAAATAGAGAACAACAGGAGAAACAAATGGGCATTAGGTTTGTTACTTGTCTTGATGCTTTATAGCAATAGATGTTGGTGGATGAACAACCGGTTTGATATATATATATATGAAAGATTTTTAGATTGGCTAATTATTCAATGCCACAAGATACTGATACCTTAGATATTACTAACTACTAAAATGATCCTAGATTATGTATTTTGTAAGTCTCACATATATTTTAAGTTAAAGAGATGGTATAAATAATTTTAGCTATCAATTTTACTTGTGGTATGAACAAGATTGTCAAACTTGAGAGTTTATGTAAACCCATTTATGCCTTAGAACCTTGACTCGTAAACTCAAATCATAAAATTATAAAAGTTTACCAAATTTAAAATTATAAAGCGTAAGATACTCAATTGTTAAAATCCTCATTTAATATAGAAAGTTTTTAGTCAAAGTTAAAAACTTTTTATATTAATTGAGAGTAATTTAGTTTATATCATATTTAAATATTAAATAAGATATAACTTTAATAAAATAGGATATAAAAATAATAGCAGCTCCCAATTTAAAATCATAAAATCGTAAGATACTAGTAATTTGGACACGTGCTTTGCACATGTTATATGATATTTATAAAATATTTTATTTACTCTATGTTTAAATAGTCAAAACGTGAGTTTTAGTTAAAAAGTATAAAAAGAAAATGCAATCAAAGAGGTAATGAAAAAGAAATTTTTGGCAATCTAAATGATTCTGCCATATTCATGCTATACTACATATAGATAAACATGATGTAAGTATCTCCATGGACAAAGAAAATCAATGAAAGCAGATAATCAATATTGTAATTTAGTAACGTAAGCACTTTTTTTTGGCTAACGCATAAATAGCATCAAAATATATAAAGACTCAACATTATAGTGTGGAGTTTGCTAAGACTGGCTCTATATAATTGAGCAATTCCTAAAGCCAAATACCTAAAAATTGAAGTCATGGAATACCTTTGGCCACAATCTTGTCCAACATATTATAAAACATTCTACGATCAGCACACTTTCCAGCGTAATATTCTAACCTACTTCTTTTTGCCCCTCCATACATATATCACAGTAGATCTTTTTATGATCTCCTGTTTGAATTTTTCTATTTCCTTTAGGTCATCCTTTTCTGGCACTAAAGAAGGGGAACGAATCAGAGGATGCTCAATGGCTTCAGCTTGCATCACCACCCATAGTAATAAAATGGCCACCAGCATCAGCTTACGTCTTCTTATGCCAATTCCCTTTATCAAATTTCTTCCTTCCTTTTGGTGCAAAATAGGTTAGCTTTGGAAGATTCTGGGATCAAACAATTAAAACCTAATACTCATTTTGGATCCCATCTATGTGATCCTTTGTGTCTTTAAATTATCTCTCTCTAAATTTCCTTCTGGCCCATTGTCACAACGAAGCAATTTTTTTTTTTTTTTAATTTAAAACTTTAATTGATTGTTCATAACAATATAAGGTATATAAAGGAACATTATAAAATATTTCTATCTATTTTTTTTTTCTCTTACACTTGTCATTTGAAAACGAAGTTTTTCTTGTTTTGTAAGGTGAGGCTGCATCGAAATATTTCATAACTCCTGCATTCATTTTCAGACCCTTAAAATGTTAAAAGTGACATTTTAGGCTGAGTGACTTTGGAATTATAGTTAAAATCTCTATTATATATTTTTTAGGTCATAATATCCTATTATTGGTTGTTCAAATTTTAATACAAAAAAATCAGTGACAACTTGCTAGATATTTTGCTCTTTCGTTTCATTTGTCTAACTGTGCCCACAATGCCATACATAAGAAATTAATGACAAGTAACATGATAAATATATAAAGGCGTGGAAGGCCACTTTACTACAGTAAAACGCAATGCATTTATTTTCTTGAAATGATATTAAATCTGCAAATAAGATTTTGCATATATCAAGTCATAATGTGATGCTTCTGAGTTTAAACTTGAGGTTCAATATTACAGACCTGACTTTGTTTGGCTGATACCTACTCGCTGTATTGCAAACTGGGATATACATTAAATAGAAAAAGCTTTCATCAATGTGGATTGATGGAGAGTCTTCCACAACATACTCCTAAAAAGTCTAGGGTTGTTATAAATAATTTAAATTTTGAATTATTGTTATACTGTAGAATTAGGGTTTCTTAATTTTGAATTATTGTTATACAGTATAACTAGGGTTTTCTAATTTTGAATTGTTTTGAATTTCTTGTAATTGTATATATACACATACTTACAGTAATAAAAATTGATGTTTCCATTGGATCCTTTCTCTTGATTTTACATGGATAACTATTTTATTTGACAAAAGAATTTGTATTATCATTTCTGGGTAGTGGGTAATGGGTATGCATGCATGTATTGTGGGGACAATGTTATACACCATGGAACAATCGCATGTGTTGTATTATTGAAGTCTCATATCACCATGTGCGAAGAGATAGAGTTGTGTGGCCACAAATGGGTTAGATATCTGTCCAGTATATAACCATATCCAAACTTAGAACCATTATGAAGTCTTCGTGTTTGTGCAATGAGTCAAATATAGCGTCATTGATCTAATGATCAAATTCACATTCATCATTTAACATGTCAAATTTGGAAAGCCATGGAAGCAGAACATCTCTCGCGTAGACTTTTGGAAGACAGAAAATTAATTAGTTTTGTTTAAAGAATGTTTACAACAGTGTACTGACTTTTACTCGAAAATGAATTAGTCTTGTTTAGAGAATGTCTACAACAACGTACTGACTTTTTCTCCCTTTTCTTGGTTTTATGCAAACAATCTTAATGGTATCGTTTTGGTAAATCTGAAATGGAGTCAAGCGACCTATGAAATAGACTCTGTAAGTCTGTAACAATTTCATTTTTGAGAGTGAAAGCAAATGACCAAATTAGTAAAGATTGTTGTTAAATACTTATCATAATCATCCTAAATAGGAAAGCCGGCAGGGCCAAGTCACAGCATATTTCTTTTGGCTGAGCATAACGAAAAACATACAGGTGGGGAGCATTAATTCCTTTGCTTTGGAGCACCATGTTCCTATATAAAATTGTATATGTGGTCCTTATATTAACGTTGACATGTAACGTAGAACTTCAACCTTCTTACAAATATCAGTACATAGCTAGTTTTCACACTCCATTGTGGGCTCTATTGCTCAAGATGCATATGGATAGCAATTTCAACTTTTCAATTAGTGGATTGTGAACAAAGTTGTGATTTTAGAGCACGCATTGTCTAAAACTAAAGCGTTTCTTACAATTAATCATTATGCCTGTAGCAATATACAACACCTTCTAGCAATAAATCATTATGTAGGATCAATTTTTCCATAAAAAGTGTACTAATTGTTACTAAAAACAAGGTATAAAAGATAATGTCCTTATAAAGAATTTTATTGCAATTATATAAGCAGAAAAACAAAAGTATAAACAACATTATTTCATGAGATTTAGATTTGTGAAAACTGATTATTTGTCATAAATATCTTCGATGTTTCAAATTAACCATTTTCTTGTAGTGTGGTAAGCTTGCACTCACTGTGGTTGAGCAAGTAGCTACTTTTTCCAAGTCTAGTAACCATAAAGTTGCTTATAAACTAAGCCAACGTGGTTATGTCAGCATTAGATAACATTAATTATATCATTATGAGTTCATGACCACTATCTAGGGCTAGCCTCAAGTTTCCCTCTTGGGGCTGACTTTGTGAGAAAAGTAATAAGTTTTTTCTGATACATTAGAGCTCGTACCAACCTTAAGATTGGGAGAGAAAAGGAATAATTTGATCACAAGTCACCTTCAGCTTTTGGTAAACACAAGCACTACCAAAAAAAAAAAAAAATCAGTTTTTTCTCACGGACAAAATCCATGAGAAAATGACATTTTTTTTTGCGTGAAACGTGTTTCTCATGGACCCAGTTCCATGATAAAAAGTGGCACGACAAATATAATTTGTCACACAAAATGTTATCCATGACAAAAGTCAACAAAGTCTCACGACGTGCCCGTGGATTTTTTCACGAAGCAATTCCGTGAGAAAAATTTCTCACAGACAAAAGTCTGTGAGAACAACCATCACAAGTTAAAAAAATTAATTTTTTATTTTGGATTTCTCACAGATTTGTCCATGAGAAATTTCGTGATAAAAACCTTAATTCCTCCATTCTAAACCTTGTTTTTCTATTAACCAAAAACTTGCAAAGTAAAATAACTAGCAATAGCAGAAGCAGAACAACAGTAACATTAGTAGATGAGCAGAATGCAATCAAATTTTATTCAAATTAAAGAATCTATACATAAAGATAATGTGTAAAAAAAAAACATATACAAAATCAATCTTTACATATACAAAAAAGATGATATCAATCGGTTTCTAGAAGATAATTACTTAGGGATCTTCCTTGGTTTCGTCATCACTGTCATGATATTCATCTTCTTCCTCTTCCTCAACACCTTCTCCTATGTCATCATCTGCATCAGTGATAAAGACTGGATTCGTACTGGTAACAACTTCCTCTGTAGCAGTTGAAGTGATATCTCTCAAATATGTCTATGTTTGATCATCATCAACAATTAACGCTGGTGAGTGGATTGGTTTGTCTTTGTAAGGATTATCTAGGGCATCTATTGTGTGTTTGGCCTTCGTTTGAAAGACATGTAACCATCCCCGCTTATTAGGAGTTGTGTGTGGATAAGGAGAAAAATAAACTTGCTCTGCTTGTTGAGCTAAGATGAATGGGTCATCCCCCTTGTATGTTCTACTTAAGTTTACCTCTACAAATTCATATTTTGGATAACTCTTTGTCTCCAGAGATGAAGGATCATATCATTTACAATTAAATAATATCAATCGATAACCATGTGAACCTATATATGCAATCTCAATGATTTCTTGTAGTACCTTGTAATAGGAGGATTTAGTTTCTCTATAACCAAATCCCTTCAAACAAATGTTAGGTGGATTTTATATCCACTTTATAGATGCTTTTAGCTTCTTTTTGTGTTTGTTTCTTGAGATGTATGAGCTTTAAACAAGTTACTTTTGTCTATTTTATAGGTTTGATGTGAAATGTGGAAATTCTTTGTGTGAGATGCAATTAGGAGAAGTTTTGGCAATTTGAAGGAGAGAACTGATGTCCCAACATCCCTGGACCAACATTCCAGCACTTCGTCTCGGCCATCTCCTGTGATTTCAAGTTCTAGGCATAGCGATGGCCCTCTCTTGGCATCCCAACGATGCTCTTCGGATGATATGTGAGATTTTCCTTGTCCAGGCATCCCAGTGCCCCTTTCCTAGCGTCTCAATGCCATTTCTCTGCCATGCACCCATTTTACCAAGCTCCAAGCATCCCAGTGCCAATCAGCCAGCGTCCTAATGCCCTTTGTCTTGCCAAAGAACTAGAGTACAAGCATCTCAGCGCCTCCCCTTGGCGCCCCATCGCCTATCACTTGTTTTTTCGTAAACATAGCTTAAGTTTCTTAATAGAATTAGGAGTAGTAAGGTAATAGTATTTAAGCAACTTTTAGATTTTGATTTTGGCTTTCTCTAGACATTTTTGGAAGAAGGCAAGCAAGAACAAGACAAGGATTAGAAGTGCAAATTGGTGACAGTAGAATTTAGGCTTCTTAACTGAGTTTTTTTCTTCTTCCCTTACCTTATGTCTAGAAATTATTCAACAATGCTTTTAATTTCAGTTATGAACTAATTTCTCATCTAGGGCTATGATGTAGCCTAATTATGAATGATTGTAATTTCTTTTAGACTTAATCAAAGAATTATCTTTTCTATTTGAATATTTGTCTATGTTCTTCATGTTTCTAGTTAACTGGCCATTAATTAGTTGATTAATTAATCACAATGAGACTGGAAGGAGAGTTGTGTGTCTAAGTTCATTGAGATAAATATCATAGGTTGCATGTAGAATATGAATATAGTGGGTTAGTAATTATAAATATTTCCACTAGACCTTGGGAAAGGCTAATGATTAGTTTAGGGAATCTTGGCTAGCTAATAGAGAGATGAATCATAGATTAAGGAGAAAATGAATGAAAATCAGGATCACTCTTAGGTGGTGTTTGGTACCAGGAAAGTTTTAAGATTTATGGGAAAGTGAGCTGGAAATAAAAGTTTCCTATGTTTGGTGTAAGAGATAAAAAATCATTCCCGGGAATAAAGGATACCCGGGAATGAAATTTGTACACAAAATGAGAATAAAACTTACCCACCTCTTCAGGTGGGAATCCAACTTTCCTGGGAACGGAGCTGCCAGAGCTCAGCGCTGGGTTTGCAACGCCCAGCGCCGGTCCTCCACATCATACTTCATCTTCACTATTTCTTTCTTCTTTGGGCTCTCATCCTTTTACATTGTCTTTCTCTGTTCTCAATCTATGAATCTTGCTAATTCAGTTAACATTTTGAGGCATCACACGTTCTCAACATTGCTGCTCCTCCGGCTTCAATCTTCCCAGGGACCCCATGTTTTCAGAGACGCCGTTATACCCATATCCTTCGTGGGTCTCCATGTTGCTAAATTTCTGATTTCTCGCCACACCCAAATTCCTGAAAGTTGTTCCCTTTTCAAGAAAGCATTATCTGGGTGTTCTACAACTCAGCTCACGAGGTTACTGACATCCGCTTGTGAAAGCGGGAATGCAAATTTTGTAATCGCTTTGATTGATGCTGGTGGAGATGTGAATTTCAAGGGTTCAAATGGGCAATCTCTTATGCCCCTGGCTATTCGGACCAAGAATATCGATATTATTAAGATTCTAGTAGCTTCTGGTTGTAGAATCAATAACTCAGTGGACTGGGTTTTGCACGAAGCTGTAGCAATGAACCGAGTGGATTTCATGAAGATTTTGTTTAAATTTCTTGGTAATATAGACGTAAATTCGGTTAATTCTGATGGTAGAACTCCAATTCATGTGGTAGCGCTTCACGGGCATGTCAAAGTAATTTAATTTTGTTCATAGAATGAAGAGTTCCCTTGCAGGAGGGGCATTGGTGAATAGGAAGGAGGAAAGGAGAGAGAGAGAGGGAGGATATTATTCCCAGGAAAATTGAGTGTTAACCAAACATGGGAATATTAACTTTCTTAGTAATCTCATTCTTGGGAATAGGATTCCCAGGAAAGTAAGGATTCCTAGGAAAGAGGATAGCTGGTACCAAACACCACCTTACACTCTTTGTGATTATATATCAGCCTTGTTAATTTTTAATTTAATTACTTTAGATCTTCAAACCACTTTTACATTGTTGATTAGATAAATTTGGAATTGACCCAATTTTAGTAATTGATATTGCTAATCCTCGAGGGACGATCACTATTCTCACTTTATTACTTGTAAGACGATAGTGTGCACTTACGCTCCGTTTTAGCATAACAACAAACTTCATTGTTATTTGTTTTTCGACCATGAGACCAAGCATATGTGTAAAATTTATAACTGTTGATATTTACTCGATCCCATGCATGAACCTTTGGTAAGGGAACCCAAGCCAAAGATACTAAAAACTGATCAATAATACCATTCTAAGGGTTTTGTACCTACATATAATTAACAAGATGTTAGTAATATACTAAAGCACAATTGAATACAATTAAATATTAAAAATAGTTAGAGTTACGTATAAAATTTTTAAACCATTGAGGAAATCCAATGAAGATGTGCTTATCCATTTGATAATTTGGGAGATTACCATACATTAAGGTTAATTCATGTATGTACATGCTGTAACATAAACATAAACTCAATTATGTATATAAAATTCATATTTAAGCATCAGAATAAACTAAGATATTTTGCTAGAACTTACCTTAAGTAAGGTTTAACCTTTGGGCAATTGAGCAACACATACACAGTTGCAGCTGCTAATTCCTTATTATTGAGATATCATCGTTGCGAGATTCCATTGAAGAAAGCAGGATAATTGAAGATGAAAATAGATTGCCTGGCATAAATTTCCCCACCATTATCATTAGGAGGCATTTTTCTAGTGCTTGAATGGAAGTGAGATTCGAAATAGTATGAACAAAAAGTTGAAGTCTTTTCAATAATGTATGCTTCACAAATTAAACCTTTCACACATGCTTTGTTTTTTACCTTTCACTTTAAGGTATGAAGAAACCTTTCAAAAGGATACATCCACCTATACTGGACAGGTCCACCTTGATCGTTTCTTCGACCAAATGAACCGGTAAATGCTCCATTACATCAAAGAAACTAGGAGGAAAAATCTTCTCAATTTTGCACAAGATTATGGGGATATTTTGCTCCATTATCTGCAAGTCAATCATGTTCAAAGTAGGAGAGCAAAGATCTTAAAAAAATTGACTCAACTTAACAAGAGGTTAACCCAATATAAGCAATTGGTAGGAGTCTTTTAAAATACACATGATTATCATGACTTTTTATGTAAGTCAAAGTCCACAAATTAGTATCAACACAATTCTCTAAGTTGGATGCATATCCATAAGAAAGCTCCACACTCTGCACCCACTCACATATGACACTCTTTTGCTTAATACTAAGTATGTACAATGCATTGAGTTTCGTAATCTTTGAATTTCCTAAGTCTTGCAACTCCAAACTAGAACATTTACACAACTTTGCCATATCTAGTCTCGCCTTCACATTGTCTTTACTCTTGCCTTTTACATCTATGATTGTATTGAAAATATTCCAAAAAATATTGCTTTCTGTATGCATCACATCAATGTTATGAGAAATTAACAAATCATGTGAATATGGGAGGTCTTAGAAAATACTATGCTTTGTTTAGTTGTGGGTTATACCATAACCACTAGAAACAACACCCATACTCTCTGTTACTCTGGGTTGTCTCAACACTTGCATGTAAATTTTATTTCCAGAGTAGCGCTTTGGTGAGATGCCCTTCTTCGTAATATTCGTCAAGAAGTTTATTTTGTTACGACGAAGAATATGATTTTGGGAAAAAAATTGTCGATGACAATCAAAATAACATATTTTAATGGCTTCGAACCATGTATACAAATTGGGCATCCCAACTTCCTTGTTGTTTTCCAATCGGATAGCATTCCATATGCAGGAAAATTGTTGATAGTCCACAAAAAAGCTGCCCTCATTCGAAAATCAACTTTAAAGAAATGTTATAAGTAAGCACACTTTCATCTCAAAGTAATTTCAAATCATCAAGCAAATGTTTCAAGAAGATGTCTATTTTGCTTTTTGGATTATGAGGACTAGGAATAATGATAGTTAAGAACATGTATTCTCTTCTCATGCACATGTCAGGTAGAAGATTGTAAGGAGTAAAGATTACAGGCCAATATGAGTATGTCTTCGTGCTCATTCTAAAATGACTGAAACCATCAGCACATAGACCCAACCTCACATTCCTAGGTTCTTATGCAAAATTCAGGTGAACCATGTCAAAATGTTTCTATGTATCTCTGTCAGATGGGTGGGAGAACACCCTTTCTACACGTTGGTGGTCCTTATGCCATCTCATATCATTCACATATGTGCTAGATGCAAAAAGTCTTTGCAATCTAGGGATAATTGTAAATATCACATCTGTTTATTTGAAACTTCTTTAACATTCCCTTGTATAACTTTAGATGTTCTAAACCGTGCTTTACGACAAACCTGACACTGCCTCGCAATTTCATCTTCTCCATAATATAACATACACCCATGTGGACAACTGTCAATCTTTTTATACCCACAACCAAGTTTAGAAACTAATTTCTTTGTCTAATACAAATTAGTTGGCATCTTATGACTTGGAGGTAATATCTCTATTATCAATGTGATAAGTTTATCCATGGAACTTTCAGGGATGTTGTAGTCTGACTTGATGCTTAACAATCTAACAGTAGTTGAAAGCACAAAGTGTGTCTTATATCCATCCCATAATGGAGATTGAGCGGCCCTCAACATATCATAAAACTTTATAGATTCTGGATTCGGATCCTCCTCCGGTATATACTCTGGTTCGAAAGAGGGTCTAGCAGCATCCATAACCATCTGCTCATACTAAGGCAAATATTGGTTTTCTACATCCATTATGACAATGACTAGACGAACTTCTAAATGATTATCCCAATAAAAATTAATCATCCATGAAACCTTTCGTGTATAGGTGTATCCTAACCTCATCCAATGTACGAAATTTACTATATTTGCATTTAGTACATGGACATCTAATCTTCTATATTTCAATGGACACTTGTTGTTGACTGGCAAACCCAATAAAAATCATCTCTAACAACCTTACTATTTAGAACAAGTCTCTCATACATCCAACGACGATGTTCAGGGATATTCATATTCTTTCAATATTCAAAACAAAATGAAATTGTTAATCTTTTCCTACAATTCTTCAAAGGTACTAAGTTCTACTTCGGGTATGGCTTCTATCCTATTTTTGAAGTTTGTTCCACCATTAATAGAAGCTTATAAGGACCAAGTAAGTCAACTAAATTTCGACAGTACCTCCTTATGGTTCTCCAAGTATATGAATTATCCTGTTTAATCAGCATAAATATGTACTTAGAGAAACTAAAGAGAGGTGCTGCAAAATTTAGTTCACCTACTTCCTCCCACAGCTCTACCGTCCTATTAGTGGAACAATTACTTCAAGAATAGTCCCAAAATTGGAGACTATTCGGGAGTAAATCTTATTCAATTAATCTCAAATGGTTTCTAAGTTAACCTAACTAATTTATCATATATAACTCTAACGTACATTCATTCCACAAATTATACAAATAAGCTACTTATAACATACAACAAGAGTCTCAAATAGAATTCTCAAAATCTCAACAAGTTCACACAATTTAATTTAATAAATTATTCTCTAAACCCCACAAAATTAAAATTCATCCATACTAATTCAAAATAATAACAAAAAATCATCAAAACCCTCTACATATATCATATATCAAAAGCCCTCAACCAATTTCAACAAGAAAAATCCACAACTACTCCAATTTTAATATTGAAATTCAGATTCAACAAAAGATACAAACTTAGAAACTAAACCATTAATCAAGTTTATAATCCATCAAATACCTATCTATAACCAATTTACACTTAAAATAGTCCAACAATATAGAAAAAACTAACCCATTTCGTGCATCATTGATAAAGAAAATCAAAGAGAAAATTGGACAAAAATGGCATACTTTAACACCAAAGCTTTTAAAAGAGGAAGTAGACAACCCACACATGTCGCAAAACGTCCTCTTGTTGCCAGAATCCATTGCACACAAAGCTTCATCGAGAGAAACGGCCAGAATTTCTATTTCTTCCTAACTTTCAAATGAGGAAGAAGAGTCCTCGGGGTTGCAGAAATTTCCTTTGTTCGTGAGAAAATCCCTCCCAAATTGCCCTCCTTTACGCGTCTAGTGAAATTGTGCGTTTTATTTCTCATGGACACAATCCGTGAGAAACTCTGTAAGAAATCCATTCCAAAAATTGTGCGTTCGTCCGTGAGAAACTTACATGCCAACTTAAGAACACTTTCATGCCACATTCCAACCATATTCTCTCGGATTGTCTCACGGTTTTCTCATGGATATTTCTCATGGAACACAAAACCGTGAGAAAATCTGTGAGAAATTTCCTGATCATCATTGCCTGTGACAAAAACTCATTTTTTCTGTGAGAATTTCTCATGGATTTTTTGTCCGTGAGAAATTCTGTGAAAATTTCGCGTTTTTCTTGTAGAGATGAATTTTATTGCAATTATATACGAAAAAAGAGAGTATAAACCAATGTTTTAAAAATTGGACCGGACCGGTGCCCAGTTGGAAAATTGGTCCAGTTCATACTCCTGAACCATTATAGCGGTTAAACCGCCTAAAACCAATGAGAACTGCTTGAACCAGAGCGAATCGGTGAACCGGTCCGATTTTGAAGAACCGGATGACTTGCAAAATTATTAAGTTGAAAGTGAAATGCTCATGGGGGGATTTGATTCCCTCACCTTTACTTCAAAGGTGGCATTCTGTACCACTAAGATATATTAATTTTTAAGTATATAATCACATATAAATATATTTATTAATAAAATAGTTAAGAAATTAATTTTTTTTCANTTAATTTTTAAGTATATAATCACATATAAATATATTTATTAATAAAATAGTTAAGAAATTAATTTTTTTTTCATCCAAATCATTAAAACAACTTAAGACTTATATTTATTGTTGCGCAAAAATTATTTATTAACTATTTAATAGATTTATTTAATATTATATATTTAAATATGTAAAAATTATAATACACATTACTGATTACACATGCTTTATATGTTTTGATTATCTAATTTTTTTATTTTAAAAATTGTGAAATTGATTATGTTAAGAGTATGTGAACTTGTAAGAAATGTTGGCTATTGAAACAATCTAATTTTGTTATAGGTCACCATTTTAAATTAGATGTATATATATTAGAATTTTATATCTTTCGATTTTTAGTTATTTGAATCTTTAAATTTGAGACTTTTATTTATGAGTTAAGTTTAATGATTTATGATTTATCTTTTATGTTTTATTTTTTGTTAATCTTTAAGTTTAAAAAAGGCTTCGATAAAACCGGTTCGACCAGTATTTTTTGCCAAAAAGGTTCAATTTTTAAAACATTGGTATAAACAACATTATTTCATGAGATTTAGATTGGTGAAAACTGATTATTTGTCATAAATATCTTCGATGTCTCAAATCAACCATTTTCTTCTAGTGTGGTAAGCTTGCACTAGCTATGGTGAGCAAGTAGCTACGTTTTCCAGTCTAGTAACCATAAAGTTGCTTATACTAAGTCAACATGGTTATGTTAGCATGAGATAACATTAATCGTCATTATGAGTTCATAACACCCCCATCCCCCCCCCCCCTTCTCTCTCTAGGGCTAGCCTCAAGTTTCTCTCTTAGGGCTGATTTTGTGAGAAAAGTAATAAGGTCCCGTTTGGGTAAACGATTTATTTAAATGCTTATATAATAACGTCTTATGTGAGCAGCTCTTATACAATAAGCTCTTTCTAAATTAAGTTATTTAGTGTTTGGATACATAGCTAAAGAAGTGCTTTTAAAATCTATAAGTTCTTTTTAAAACCATTTGGATAGATAAGTATATAAGTACTTAGAATTGTAGAAATTACTAAAAGAGGCATTAAGAAGAGCTTATAAATAAAAGTGTTCTGATAAAATAGCACTTATTATGACTTTTTAAATAATTTTAATTTTAAAATTAAATGCTTAAAATACATTAACAAAGGCATGTTTTTTTCCTTGTTGAGCAGCTGCCAGAAAGCTAGGCTTCTAAGGACCTTATTCTATCATTCTTCTCAACTAATTGCTTGTTACAAGGAAAAGAAAATAGACCATCAAACTCCCAGAACATATACTCGAGGCAAGAAAGGTTGTGTACAGAATATAATTGGTTAGTTAGTTAGTTTGTATAGTTTATTTATAACTGGAGTGATTAGTTAGACAACTGTACCTTAGTTAGTCTTCATTCATTTTGTTAATCATAGTTAGTATTCTGTTATAAGGCAGTTAATGAATGTTGAGCTACCTGCCTACGTGGCACCTTAGTCTTTTACTTATATAAGCCATTATGTATACTGTACTGATATAGGATTGGAATATACAGAATATTTCTCCTTTCACTCTGACTTCATTTTCTTCTTGCTTCTTTGCTTGGCTACTCATCCTTTGTAAGGATTGTTACATGGTATCAGAGCAAATCGATCCAGATTTGCTACATCCACATCTTGATCATTCTCTGAAGCAAGATTAAGAAAGTGATTCTGCATCCATTCGTTTGACGATGGAATCCGCAGCTGGAACAAAAACTGGAAATGCAACTGCATCTTCGCATAGGGAAACCACAAGCAACTTCAATGGAGATCCTCTGGTGTTAGCAACCTCAGATCATCCAGGAATGCAGCTTGTTTCAACTCCTTTGACAGGTAATAACTATCTGTCATGGACTCGTTCTATTAAAATTGCTCTAGGAGCAAAGGTGAAGCTTGGCTTCATCAATGGCAGATGTGCTATGCCAAAAGAAGAATCTGCTGATTATGACCAATGGATTAGGGTGGATTGCATGATTAGATCATGGATCCTGAATTCTATTTCAAAAAAAATCGTTGAAGCTTTTTTTTATGCCTCATCTGCTAGAGAATTGTGGCTGGAGTTAGAAGAAAGATTTGGTGAGTCCAATGGACCACAAATCTACCAAATTCAACGTGAAATCAGTACTGCCTCTCAAGGAACGCAGTCTGTGGTGCAATATTTCACTAAACTGAAGAAATTGTGGGATGAATTGCTTTGTGTTCAACCAACTCCACAATGTACCTGTAAACACTGCAATTGTGATGTCACCAAGAAGGTCTCAGTCATTGCTCATTCAACCAAATTGGTGCAATTTCTGATGGGCCTTAGTGATGATTTTGATCATCTACGAAATCAGATTTTGGTGATGGATCCATTGCCTTCAGTTAACAAAGCCTATTCGATGATATTAAGAATTGAGAAGCAAAGAGAGGTACAAGTTCATATGATGGGGAAGGTTGATAACTCTGCCATGTTTGTGAAGGCTCCTATGGCAAGAGGTTCTAGTGGAGGAAAAAGTAATTTCAAGAAGCAGAACAACACTGACAAGAGAAGTGAGAAATGTACACACTGCAATATGAGTGGTCACACTAAAGATTTCTGTTTCAAACTACATGGCTATCCTGATTGGTATAAGACATTAAAAGATCAACACAATAAACCACCTACAGCAGGAAAATTCATGGCCAATCTTGCAGATACTCCTTTGGATCTCAGTGCAGATAATTCTGTTGACAAACTCACTGACCAAAGAGCTACATTGGCAGAGATAATTCAGCACGAATTCTCCAAATTGATGAAGGGACAAGGGGGTCTTGAAGGCCATTATGTCAATTTTGCTCACACTGAGAATTTTACAGGTACATTTACTCACCAATCTCTTCAATTTGCTTTGCAATCTGTTAGTAGTATAGATCCTGGTACTTGGATAGTAGACACAGGTGCATCTAATCACATGTGCATTAATTCTACTCTTCTTTACCATAAACAGCCAGTGAAGCAACTCACACCAGTTTTCTTACCTGATGGCACAACTAAACTTGTTCATCACATAGGAGACATACATCTCAGTCCCCAATTGATATTGACAGATGCTCTATATGTCCCTAGTTTTAAGTTCAATTTACTCTCAGTCAGAAAATTATCCCAAACAGCTCAAATTCAGTTCATTTTCTACCCTGACAAATGCATTTTGCAGGACCTACAGACTGAGGCTATTCTGGCAGTTGGTAAAGTCGTTGGGAACTTATACATATTAGACAAATCATCTTTCATTCAACCTGTTTCTTCCCTTTCGTATAATAAACAGCATGTTCCGCTCAATTCCATTTGTAATTCAGTTACTTCAGCTTGTAATCCTACTACTGTTTAGAATAAAATTCCACTACTCTTGTGGCATACCAGATTTGGCCATGCCTCTTTGAAGGCTTTACAACATATACCATTTCTAACTAGTATCAGTTCTGCTCTACCCTCACCATGTGATGTTTGTCATAAATCTTAGCAACACAGAATTCCCTTTCCCATTAGCACTACCAGATCAGCCTCTATTTTTGATCTTTTACACATAGACTTATGGGGACCATACAAAAAAGCCTCTATCACAGGAGCACATTATATGCTCACTGTGGTAGATGATCACAGTAGAGCTACATGGGTGTTTTTACTTCGACATAAGCATCAAACCCTTGACACACTTAAAGTTTTTTTTAAAATGATACTCACTTCCAATGGGCTTGAGTGGGGGAGTGAATGTATTGACTGAGTTGGTGCACGGCATGAATGATGTCTGGTCTAGTGAGGTTGAGATAAAGCAGACGACCAACAAGTCTTCTGTATCTATCTGGTTCAGGCAGTAAGGTTCAGGCAGTATGATGGTGTACGCGAATGAAATGTGAAACTAACCTAACCTGACGCCATCTATCCCTTATTACTTGAGTTATTTATGTTGAAGTGACTTGATCAAATATAGATACATAATGCCTAAACAGAAGTTAATAGCAAAGCTAACAGTCTATTTTTTGTGCTTTGCAAGACATTAGTCTGTATGTAGCAAAATGGTATATGTATTCTCTTAAGAGTTATTTAATAATCTCCTTAATTTAGCTTCTCAATAATGTCTTCTTTTTATTTTTATATTTTTATCTATTGGAAAGGACTACAACTTTAATACAAGACTTCTACCAAAAATTTTACCAATCAAACTAAAATGAAGATTTAATAAATATGTTACAAAGTATAATAACCAATTTTCACATTTCATTCGCGTCATAAGCCTGCAAAGGGGTAAAGTTCATAGACGTCTATAATTCCATTTCATTTTGCTTGCATTTTTTTTTTTTGTTGCTAAGATTCATTTTGCTTGTATTAAAATTAAAAAAAATTACGCACTTACTGACAAAATGAGCATTTACTTTTTAGCAGGCCCAAAATTCAAGAATTAATAATTCATCATACAATACTTTTGAAAGAAATGAAGTTTCGTATAAAAATTAATAATTCGAAATTTTAATAGGATATTCCTTTATTTTTACCATATTATGTTACATTGCATGATGCGAGTGCCACAAGATAAGTCAATTCATTGATTTTTTTAGTTTTTTGACTACAACTTTGAATTCGAATACAAAAGTCACAAGCCTTGAACACGGTCTCAATATCACTCAACTACGTACAAGTTATTTGATATAGTCAACTCAATGATAAAAGCAATAGGTTTATGTAAATCTTGTGAGAGATTTTGATGATCTTGAACTAAGATGAACCTTGAGGAATTTCTATGTATGATGATGAAGATCGAAGATGTGAACAGAAAGGTTCATGACAGAAGAAAACCAGAGATGAACAGAAAGAAGAAGAAAAAGAGTTTCTAGAGAAGATGGTTCGAATCTGCAGATAAGAAATCATGATCTGAAAGTATATTTTCTGTATGTGTATATTAATATTACAGCAGTCAATATATACTAGAAGAATCTGAAAAATAACTAACTGCTTTAGCGTGCATTAGAAGCTAATCTAACTACGCAGCTGTTTAATTAACTAACTTGACTAATGCTAACAGCTTTGACTTTAGTTGCTGAGGTGTCATTGCTGATGTGGCTGATACACGTGTCCTTGCTTAGCCTGCTGCATACTCCTCTGGTTTATGCTGAACAGTTTATACTTTTATGGTCTGGACTCAAATTTTCTTTCACACTGCCGCTTTTTGTTCTTATATAAGATCTCAAAATCTTGAATCCTTTACCTCAGATATAGCCACACCTTCTCTGATCTGTGACTCTCCTTTCTCATAATCAGGGTAAAGTCTTCTGCTTATCTAACTTCACTTTCCTTCCTCTTCAATTTACATGTATTCTCTCCTCTCCCTTGTTATAGTTACAAATATTAATATTCATTTTTTTTTCAGCACATTTCATTCTCAAGCACTCTCTGTTCTCACACCTTCAAAATGGCCAACAAGGCTGCCCCAGCAGATTGGTCCACCGGCATATGCGACTGCTTCTCCGACGGCAGCTCCTGTAACTTATTTCTACTTCATTTCTCTATGTTGATGGTCTTTCTTCTTTAGTATTACAGTTGGGCTAGTGAAATTAGGCAATTTTTCATAATAAATGTCTGTTTTGATCATTAGGTTGCCTCACTTTCTGGTGTCCTTGCGTCACTTTTGGAAGGACAGCCGAGATCGTAGACAGAGAAATTAACAGTAAGTGTGTGATTGAATGTTGCCTTTTACGTTTTGTCAGTATATTTGTGTGTAGAGTGTTTTTTGTTTTTTTTTTTTTTTCACTCTAAATTTAAACAGGAAACTTACAAGCTCCAAGAATAATTTAAGTATTATTTAATCATAAACCGAATAATGTTACATACACACGATTTTTATGCAATCATTTAAATTCTATGTCTAACTCAGATTCTAGTTGAAATTATTGTGCAGAATGCTTGTGTATTTATCATTTTTCATCTATGTAATGTTGATTACATTTTGAACCCTTCTATTTTGGCAGATTGTTGTTGTCATGGAACACTTTTCTGCTTGCTGAGTGGCTTTTCTTATTTTGCATCCATATATGCCTGGGTTTATCGTACAAAGATGAGGAGGGACTACAATATTGATGGGAACCTATGTATTGACTGTTTATTGAGTGTCTTCTGCACTCATTTATCCCTTTGCCAAATGTATCGTGAGCTTAAAGCCCGTGGATACGACCCGTCTGCCGGTAATTAATAATTAATTATAGTTTCTTCATCATTTTCTTCATGTGTATCTTCCCTCAGGTTACTTATGATTTGTTTGAAAAACAAAAAAGGAGAGCAAGAATACAAGAAAGAAATTAAAAATAAATTTGAACATATATGGCCATTGTTAGTTAAGCTCGCCCACAGTAAAAATAAAGGTAGTGATATCTCTACTTTTATTAGAGAATTTTGGGCAAATTAAGCCCTAACTTTGGTACTATTATGAAGATATTAAAAAATAAAGTCACATGTGTTATAGTAGAGTAAACTTATATTTGTGTCCCTAAAAGATTTAAGATTTAATAAAATAATCTTTGAAAAAATACTAACTAAATTTTTTTATTCGAAAGAACTAATATGCATAACAAAATAGTTCAATAGAACTATTTTATAGTTAATATTTTTTCAAAGATCATTTTGTTAAATCTTGAATCTTTCAGAGAAACAAATGTAGGTTTACTCGTCATAATATTACAACAATTAATTCTCTATAAATTACATAAAAACAAAGCTACACATAAAAAGTGTCAAAATATTGCTTAAATTGTTGACTTAAACTTGGGGTAATTTTGACCTAGTTAACTAAAATTCTATGGACTGCTTGAGTCACTTAGTTTCTTAAGATCTTGGCTATGAAACTAAAATCATGCGTTAGTGTTGCACGAATATGGTGAGAGGTGGGATAGCTGAGCAAGCCCATTAATATATTAATGTGTTTGGATTTATTTTCAAATATAATTCTCATAACCATTTTCGTTTATTCCAAACAAAGGCATAGTTACTGACTGCTATGTGTTTCAATTCCTGATAGGATGGGCAGGAAATGTGCATTTGCAGAGTGATGGAGCAACGGCAGCTCCGGCCTTTGAAGGAGGCATGACCCGTTAGTCAATGGGATTCATCGTCACTTGTACTGTGAAATAAGCTGCCAATGTTGCTAGTATATATATAATTTTAGAGATGGCATGTGCTTGTGTTGTGTTCGTGGCTACATTGTAATTTCCCTAAAGTTTCCTCCCAACTTGTATTTTACTTGAAAGTTTCTTGTGTGTTTTTATCTTGTATCTTTTTATATGTAATTTATGTAAATTAATTCTATTGATATTTGTGTTCCACAATCATGATTAATCTAAGGGGATGAATGTAATTTATTTTAAATTAATCTATATCTATCTCAATATAACTATAGAAGGTGAATTCAGACAAGATTTTGTCTCAATTTAATGAAAAACAGACAATCCGTCGTACCCATGCTTTTGGACAACTCACGGTCTTATATAAGAATACTAATGATGTACTGGATAATAATCGATGGTATTAAGTTTTGTGGCTAAGTGATACTAAAGTTATAATCTGTGCTAGTTTTCGAGCATATTGAGTTATAGCAAAAATAAGAAATCCATGATACTCACTCCTTGTGCATGGTGTTAAATTATTCATAGTTTTCACTTAATAGTTTAAGTTTTTAAGTTGAATTGGTTTTTTACATAGTATCAGAGCTTCTTTAACTATTCGGTGTGCTAATATAAGTGGGTCTTTGTCTGATCCACATTTCAGACTCAAAAGACTTTTTACGTGCGTATTAAATATAAAATCAGAACTTTTACCTAATTTTATATTTAAAAATTACCAGATAAACATATTGGAATTACAAATGGCAGATCCATGGACGAGTTGGAGGATATTCCAAAGAGTAATCATGCAGCTGATTACGTGGTGGCAGCTCTACTAATTTTAACAGAGACATTGAGACAGGTGAAGTCCACGTGTCAACGTTGCAATGAAACATTATATACAGATAGGGTATGCAATCATGAGTTTTTGACCCCTCTACTCTTATATAGTGATCTCATGGGGCTCACTTTGTGAAGAAACGAATAATTTGATGACAATTCACCGTCTGCATTTGCCAAATACATGAGAAAGAACTAAATTTGGTAATAAAAATAATGAATGAGTGCTATCACACATGGTTTTCCAAAGAATGAAGATGAAGTAACGAAAAGTGAGGGGCCTCAGCACTTCCTTCATTTCCATGAGTACGCCATGAATTACACTCTACACTGTTGTCTTGTTCATTTATAGACATGGAATAGAGTTATAAGATCAAGTAATTAGATTTTGGTAATAAAAAGATAAATTAAGTTATAACGGATGGAGTATGTTGAATAATGAATTCTCATTCTACATCATGACTGTAATATTGTTGTTACCAGAAATACTTTAATTGCATTATTGCTCAATTACAATATATATCAAGCATTTTGTTTCCATTTTTTTTGTTGTTGCTTACTTTTGCATTTGTCTCAACCATAATGACATAATGTAATGGTAACCACAATTTAAAAGTTAAAACCTTAATCTATACAAATAAAGATTGGAAATTTTCTCGTTTAGTATACAATTTTTGTTCTTTTTTTGTTTTCCAAAAATCCAAAACTGTATATTTATCTGCAAATAAAAAAAGTCATTTCTGTCAATCCACTTTTTTTTTTTTTTAATAATGCAATTATATTATGAGTCAATTTATATGATCTTTGGTGAAATATCATTAAGGGTAAATAAAATCTTAAATTTGTCATATAAATGTCAAATGTAATATGTAAATAACCATCATAGTGATTAATTAAGAGTTTTTTTTTGGAGCTGTTATTTTCACACCTTCTTTTGTTAATGTCACACTTTTATTTAATGTATAAATATGGTATAGACTAAATTATCTTCAATTAATATGAAAATTTTCTATATTAAATGAGAATTTTTATAATTGACTAAAATCTTTCTATATTAAATGAAAGTAAATTAGTCAAATTATATTTAGAAATTAAATAAGATGTGATATTAATAAAATCGAATATAAAAATCGCAGCTCTTTTTTTTTTTTTTTTGAGGGGGATTAATTAAGAGTTATGACATGTATGTATATGTGATTTGTTCATTAAGAGTCAAATGTAAATAAAATAAATTTTGGAAGGCACGTATATGTGATTTGTTCATTAATGTTGGAATGGTAATTATTAGAACTTTTTAAAACACAAAATATCTCATGCAAGAAACTCTTTTTCCTTTATGTATTAAAAAGGAATTTGACTAAGAAGAGCTTGTCTCCTTTATTAAACAGTCATAATATACCAAGTTGACCATTTTAATAATTAACTTTAGGAATATGTCTTTTCCCTTTCTGAAACTCAAGGTGGTGTTACTTATCTTGTGGATTGTGGTGTTTGGCATCGCATTAATTATTGCACTCCCACTAAGTAGTGCCTATATTGTTATATCAAACATTGAAAATGCACATGTTTGAAGATTACATTATCCAAAACTCATCAAAATGAGTTTCAATTGGTGGAAATGGGATTATAATCAATTAATCAGACTCGGGAAATATGGACCAACCCTGATCTACACTACACTATATTTGTCTAGATTTTATCAGTTGGAGATAGGCTATCTACAATTTTTCAAAGCCCAAAATATTTGGGCCATTTAAGATGGGCCTTTACCAAAAAAATCATGTTGAGCACTTGCCGTTGAAGAATTTTTCCAAGAAAATTAGTGAACTAATTATTAGTCAAAACAAAAATAGTGTCCTAATTTCGGATTTGAATCTTAATTTTAAAGTGAGTAATAAATTTTAGAAAATGAAATACACTGAAATAATTACTAATGAAAGAATTAAGAAAGTGACTTTTGAAAGTTTCATAAATCACATTTTGCATCAAAGCTTTGCTATAAAGTTGAATAGTTCGACAATAAAAATGGTTGGACTGATTCTCAACTGCTAGGTGTGATTTAGTAACGAGAGATTTCATAATTAATGAGAAATGATATTCATATATATCAAATTGATATCATTTCATACACTGTGAGTTTTAATTAATTAAATTTGGGACATTTAAAAAAAAAAAGTTTTGAGTAGGCCTAATTAAAATTTAAAGTGTAAATTAAATTGGGACCTATAATATATGAAATTATATGAATTTAAAGTGTATAAATAACACTTCTTTAATAATTTATAAGAGGTTATTATTCAGATTTTCATACTATCATATAACCAAAAAGTTTCATTTCATTCCTTTTGTTTATCAAGGATTCTATGATACTACGTAAGTATATCATACTACACTGATGTGACAAGCATAAGTAATTTTTATATTTTATATATAAATATAATTTATATTATTTTCTCAAACAAATTTAAAAACAGTTAACTTGTACACATGTCATTCACACATTAATTATTTTCATGTAGTATAACATACTACAAAATATCTAAGAAATCTCCTTTGTTTATATTTTGATAGCAACATAGTTTTACTTTGCATAATTAATAAAATATAATGAGTTTGGATTTAGAGATGCAATAATTCCCATGAGTTTGGTGCATGTCGCTCAGTCATAGGCCCCGTTTGGATAACATAGCTTATAGCTTATTAGAGCTTCTGTACTAATATAAGTGTTTTTATGTAAAAAAAAAAAAAAATAGTGTTTAGATCAGCTTATATAAGTAGCTTATTAACCCTCAAAAAATTATTTTTTTAAGCTTTTTAAAAAAGTGTTGTGTGAAAGCTATTTTGAGGGATGACCAACAAACTATTTTGTAAATTTATGGGCAATTCTATCCCTGAACATCTCTCACCTTCGACACTCTGTATCTTTCTCACGCTCGACCTTCTCTGTGTTTCTCAATTTCTTCCATTGATGTTTTGAGACCCGTCCATGGCTTCTTCATCTCCATTTGTGCGGCACAAGTAGTCACAGACACAGACACTAAAGAGGTATACCTTGTCCAGAACATCTTCCTCAGGTGTGTCGGAGAACAGGCGTGGCTCGTCTTCCGATTGTTCGATTTCTTCAAGGGATACCACCGACATCTCTAATTTGGATTGATCTTGGAGTACATTACCCCAATAGTTCCAGCCTAGTATTTCCCCAAGGTATTGAATTCCCAATCTTGAAGGAGAAGCAGCCTAGAATTTGCAAGAGCTGTTTTTAATTCGCCATGGTTTTCGCAGGAAAGAAATTCATTAAGCCATCCAAGTTTACACAGGATATGGATATTGATCGTGTGAGTTTCTTTAATTCCTTGCTCTCTGATTTTGATTGCCACTTGCTTTATTCTTTCTGGGAAATTCAGGATGTGAATAACATTTTAAAGTTGACATTGCCCTATGTTCATCCTGGGTTTCTACTCAAAATTCCGGGAATATTATTATGATCAATAAATTGGATTTCTTTATAGGACAAAGTTAATTTTTTAAAATTGGGTTTCAATGAGTCTGCAAATTTTCTCAAAGATAGTAGTTTGCAGCCCTATGAGTTCCTTGCTCTGCTTACAATATCCACACTCCATTTCTTTTATGATGGTGAAATGTTAAGTAGCATGCATTAGACCACTAAATTTTGATGAAAAAGATAGTGAATTTTACTTGCCACATTGAACTTGGTGTTCATGTATTATTAAGCTTTGCTTGCAGTGAAAGCTGGTTACTGACTGTTTAAGGTTGTGCACTGGGTTCAGGTGAGGTAAAAATGGGAGCAATAGGATTGGAAAACATTCTTTATAGTTTACACCAATGTTTAAAAACCGAACTGGTGAACGAATCGTTTTGGCAAAAAATACTGGTCGGACCAGTTGGACTGCACGGTCGGACCGGTTGAATCGAAGTTTTTTCTAAACTTAAAAATTAACAAAANTGCGCAAGAAGATGTTACACACCATTTCAAGTTACTGTTCTACAAATCAAAAGAAAGTTTTGTTAGTCGCACTGAGGATCCTATCATAATTCAAGAAAAATGCAAACTTTCCACGTAGAGATTTTGTTGAAAAATTGAGAGTGAAATTTATCAAATGAAATAGATTTAACTTCATTTATATTCGAGTCTTGAAAGTGGCTACAATGACCCAAAGTAGTGAAATTAAATGAAGGAAAGTTCACAATTTTGCTCTACTTTGTGCTTAATCTCAAATTAGGTATTACTTGTTACTTTTTTAAGGAGAGATTTGAGTTCTCTATATTGTTCCCATACATGTGTCATTTAAAATGATACTATGAAGTTCTCTGCTATTTTTTTTGGTACTTTACATATTGAAGGTCCTAGTAAGAGTTGAATACAAACTGTGCTTGAGACCTTCAATTTCTATTTCTTTCTTTTCGCCACAATTTATTGTAGATATCAGTTAGAAAAAATCAAATAATGCAGACTAGCAAATATAATATTGACCAAGGTCAAATTGTCTATATAACTTTAGTTTTCGAATGTATAAATCTAGCTTATGATGCATAATTATATATTTTATACTTATCATGATTACCAATATAATAAAACAAGAATATTTGTTAATGATAGTTTATCTATATGCAAGGTTTCTAAAATAGCAAGAGCCAAGAACTACTTTGATTATAAAAAATGATACTTCAAAATAATAATTATCTAACAACAAAAAAATTAACTACTTGAATCAAAATATAATAATTATGCCACTAATATAAAATATTTTATTATCAATTTTTTTTAGAAAATATAACAAAGTTCTTATTTATCTAAACACAATCTTTAATAAGCGCTTATTAATGTCATTTTTCAATAATTTTCACAATTATAAGCACTTATATACCTGTCTATCCAAATGTTTTAGAAAGAACTTATAAATTTTAAAAGCGCTTCTTCAAGTATGTATACAAACACTAAATATCTTAATTTAAAAAGAGCTTATAGTATAAAAACTTTTCACATAAGGTCTTCTTATATAAGCACTTAAATAAGTTGTTTACCTAAACGGAGCCATAGTACATAAGTATTTCTCCGTCAACTACTTAATTAGTTAATTTGTTCTCTTCAGTGTGCATGAAACTTTGAAATTTTCACTATCTATATAAAACTAATTCGATACATATAATTTCTCCGTAGGATATTATATTTATATGTCGATGTCAAGATTATGGGACCATAGAAAAATATCTTGCCCTAAAATTTATTATCACAAAGACTATTAAATTCTTTTGGAAAATAACATTTTCAAATAATGTTGTAAATGTTTATGTCAAGAACTAAATGTTGACTTTAATACATACATATGATTTTTCATTTCTACTGTTTTAATTGTTTATTTTCTTTTATGCCGAATCAAATAAACAAAGGAATTAGGATATTATCCATGTAATATTAGGATATTTACGTTTACCAAAAGAAAAACGAATTAGGATAATCATCCAAGGATGAATTTCAAGCCCAGGATTTTGTAACTTGATGTTCCAATTCTATTCCAGCTCTACGACTTCGAAGTTTTTCTTTTTTTTTTTAATTTCAATTCTTAATTTTATCTCACAAAATAAAAATATGATGAATTGGTAAACAAAAGAAATATTTAGTTGAAAGTGTATTTTTAAAGATGCAAAGAAACTTTTACTCAAACCAAAGCATTAGAACATAGCAAATTTTACTAAATGGGTTGTAGATTAGTTAGTTGTAGAACTCCATAAGAGGTTTTGTGTTCGAGCCTAACAAAGGAGACTTCTCCAAGCACTCCCAAATACTAGGTAATATTTGAGATTTCTTTGATAGCAAGATTCCTAGAACAGGGATGGTTCTCCTTTGATTGGTAAGCCTAACCCCACCGAAAGATGGCGTACAGGCGCTGGGTTTTTAAGTTCAAAAAAAAAAAAAAAAAAAAACAGCACATCTCCAAGTTTAGAATGAGCAACCTCCAACCAATTCTCAGCACTTTCAAGAGCAAGAACCCACCTAGATGGTGAGTTCAATAACCCGGCGTTTTGATGCTACCATTTCACACATCTCAAAAGAAACATGGAAGAGGTAAAAGATGCCCGAGTGGTTTGAGTGCAGCAGTACATAGGCATGCAAAGAGTATGGGACAAGCGAGATTGCAACTTTTTCAACATACTTTTCATTTTATTTATGCATTGTTTCTGTATACTGTATCTTTCTTTTCACTATTGGTACCATAATGTGTCAAGGAATTATCTCTTCTAAAATTTTAAGTTGTTAATTAGGTCAAGGAATATGAACAAATCCCGCAAGTGCTTTACTTTACAATTAGGATCATAACACATTCAGGCTACATTAAATTGCTTGGTCAATTCACAGTAAATAGTGAAAAAAACAAACAAAAAACTGAAATGCTTTTCAATTTGCGTCCAATTCTTGCAAGTTACTCTCATGTTAACGTGTAAAAGTTTACTAATAACACTATTGAACCATTCCTAACTCAAATCTTAATTTCTTCTCTCTCTCTCTCTCTCTCTCTCTCTATATATATATATATATATATGTATGTATGGATCTCACACCCTCTACATATCCAAAATCCCTTGCAATAGTGGAAATCAAATTGGCATTGAAAACAACCTTTTGTACGAGAAAATAAATTAACAGTACATTTATAGGCCTCAATTTTTGTAAAAAAATGTTTTAACAATTTTAAGAACATTAATGTTTTGATTTGGTAAAGATAAAATTATAAAGTTTCAACTATTTATCTAAATACTTTACTTTTCATCATCAATGTACCAAATAATGATGCAATAAGGATAATTTTCCTAAAACAAATTTTTTATTTGGTAGGGAAAAACTTTTTAAGAATTCACTTCTAGTCCTCCCAGAAATTTGACAGTGTACAATGTCTACAATTGGCTATACCTACAATTGGTTCACCATGTGAGACTCATCACCGAGTCCACTCATTCTGACTGTTAGCTACTATAGACACTGTTTATGCAAGAAATTTTCTTAATCCTCTTTTCAAAAAAACTCAGTTTCTTCAGAATATAGTTTGTTTTTGTTACTTAAATGTTTCTAACTAGTATGCAAGAATTCGGATGAGATTGTAATATGAATCCATGAAATTGGTTAGGTTTGAAGGGCAACGTTCAGCAACAAAATGGTGTGGTGGCTATGACTCCAACAGCTCCAAGAATTGAGACGGTGAAGTGCCAAACTTGTGTTTGATCTGAGTTCATTATTATAGGTTGGAAAAATGATATTTAGTTAGGATGATGAGTTGTTTGGTCAATAAAAAATTGCGATGAGTCAATGGAGGAGTCTTCCTTCAACTACAAATTATTTGGTGGTATTTAATGTAATTCATCTTCCTCAATGGACCAAACTAAATCAAACTTTTGGCCGTGAAAATTAGTTTCTTATCTGTGAAAGAATATTTGAGAATTCCACTCTACTTCATATAATCATGGAGCATTTCATTTTGCACCAGACTATGACATTTTAATGTCCCACACGTTCCCTTCAATAATCAAGATGATGGGACTATTCTACCCCTAAACTTTATCATAAAAAAGATCAGCGAGATTATTAGAAAAATAAAATAAGGTAAAATTGTAGACTTCGATACCAACAACTAAAATTTAATTATAATATTAATAATAAAGTACTTTTTTTATATATATATTTTATATTGTTTACAACAAGAAACCAAATTAATTACTTTTGCTGTAAGGTTAATTACCTATGTTGCACGGGGACGGGGACGGGGACGCATCTCGGCTCCGGTACGGGTACGAAACCCAGGTATGACGATTTTTAAAAAATGAGGGTACGAGGATGCCACATCATGTGTGTATATATATATATATATATATANGTATATATATATATATATATATATATATATTAATAATTATATATGTAATTATGTATCAAATCCTTAACAAATATCAACCAAAAATCATTAGAATGAACAATTTTAAAATTCTCAAGCATTATAAAATATCAACATAAATCCTTAGCAAATAGCCTTCAATCTACCGAGCCTTCACTTGGTTCAACAATATGGAGGAAGAACTAAGGCACCACCGAGGAGGATGAAGAGAAGTTGGAGCTGCAACTAGGGTGAGAATGGTGAAAAAATTGGGCAATTTAGGTTTTGAAATCAGGTTGGGGAAGAAGAATCGGGCTCTAAGCGAAAATGGCGCCATTTTGGGAGATATTCACCTCCTAGGCCACTCGAAAATGGCGTTGTTCCACTAAGGAGTAGGGACAGGTCATACGAAAATAGCGCTGTTCCACTTAAGTCAATTACCGATAATCCAAAATGACGCCGTTCGACTATGTCCGGTATTCTCCGCTATTTCGCTCGCATTTTTTGGATGAAACTTGGAGTTTCGAAACTTTAAAGTCGAAAAAAAAACTCCTAAAAAATGATTTTTTGTTGTCTCTAACGTGTGAAACGTGTTTTGTGTTTCGTCCCTATCACGAAACGGGGACGCACCCTTTTTTCACGGCCAGGTGCTTCTAAGTTACATTAAGTAAACAAATAAAAGTTGTCTTTTCTTTTTAAGGATTTAGGATTATGGATGTAAAGTTAAGGCATGGATGTGTAAAGAAGTAGACCATATGGATGAAATGGAAAGTTATCTATTGAAGTAGACCATTAATCTAACCAATCAAACTATGACCCACTTACAATGTCTGAACCGATTTTTGATATATTGGCCCATTACCCTCTATGGTCACCCAAGAAAGATAAACATAAGGTATAATTTGTCTAATTTTTCACAATTAATTATAATGTTCATCGTAATACATATATAAATCTAGTTAGACCGGAAATTGATAGGCTGAGTCAATTCTAACGTCTAATGATATGATGATTTTATTATTATTATTATTATTATTATTATTATTATATTATTATTATTATTATTGTGTCTGCTAAGATTTGACATACTATTTTATTAGATTAGCAACCCTAGCTTTTGAAAAACATATAGTGTCCTACGTCTTGTGTGATTTGTTTATTATAAATTTAAATTTAATCTATCTCAAACTTTGATATGTAAATTTCATATTCTATGAGCAATTAAAAAATAATGTTCAAATTCCACAAGTACCCAAAACCTATCCCGTGCTGCTCTCAAATCTCAATCTTGTAGTTTGATATCATTTGTTTTAAAGTTTGAATAAATCAATCTCGTGAATTTCGAGAACTCAAATCTTTGAATGTGACAAAATGTCTCCCTCCACATATGTAATAAAAAAGTTTTTTTTTTTTTTTAAGGATTATGGATGTAAAGTTAGGGCATGAATGTGTAAGGAAGTAGACAATATGGATGAAATGGAAAGTTATCTATTACTGTATATTCATTGTGTATTTATACAGATACTAAATAACCAAAGAATGAAACCCTAGTTCTATGTAACAATAATTTAATTTTTGAACTATCTACAAAAATCCTAGATATTTTAAGAGGTGGTTACATGAGATGTTGTATCACGCCCCCACAAGATGATGGACCCATCAAGGAGACCAATCTTGTCTCTAAGATGACAGAAAGTATATGAGAGTAGCAGCTTGGTGAGGATGTTTGTGAGTAGATCTTTTGTTGCCACATGAGATACACATAGCTAGTTGGCTTTGACTTTTTCCCTGACAAAATGGTAGTCAAATGCAATATGTTTTATATAGGAGTGAAAGATGGGGTTGGCACAAAGGTAAGTCACACCTATATTGTCACAGTATATGATGGGGTTTCTGTGAGAGTAATACTGAGCTCTTTGAGTAAGTTGGTGAGCCAAGCAAGTTCTGCTTTTGTAGAGGCTACTCAGTGGTACTCGACTTCTGTGTTTGACTGAGCAACACTATGCTGCTTCTTTGAGGACCAAGACAAAGCATTATGACCCATGAACACAAGGTGAGCAGAAGTTGAGGTGTGATCAGTAGGGTTGCCTGACCAACCGGCATCCAAATAGGCATAGAGTTAGAGAGGGCAGTTACTTTGTTAGTGTAGACTGAAGAGCACTATGGACTTTAGATAATGCAAGATCCGCTTCAAGGCAGAAAGATGGGTCACAAATGGCTTATGCATAAATTGGGATAGCTTATTCATTGCATAGCCAATGTCGGGCTGAGTTAATGAGAGGTATTGAAGTGCACTAATTAAACTTCTGTACTCAGTAGGGTCTATGGACGGTGAGCCATCATTTAGACACAATGAAATTGAGGTAAACATATATGTAGAGACTCTCTTGGCGCCAAACATCTTTGATTTCTCTAGTAAATCAAGGATATATTTATCTTGAGATAAGAATAGACCCTTCAGTTAAGGTAGAAATTCAACACGGAGGAAATAAGAGGGGGAGCCGAGATTTTTAAGAGAGAAACGTGAGGTAAGCTTCTTACAAAATCGAGACCAAAAAGTAGCGGTGTTGCCAGTAAGCAGTAAGTTGTCCACATAAATGAGAAAGTAAGCAATGATACCTTTGTGATTGTAAATGAATAGAGACTCATCAGATAAAGAGTTGACAAACCCACAAGATAGTGGAAACCAAGCTAACTCATGGTACCAAGCACGTGGTACTTGCTTGAGACCATAGATGGCCTTGTGCAACTGACACTCATGAGAGGGATCAACGTGTCCAGGGGGTTGTCTCATGTAGACTTCATGTTGAAGAGTACCTTGGAGAAATACATTATTTACGTGCATGTGTTTAAGGGACAACTGGTTGTGAAGAGCAATGGAGATGATAGCCTTGATGGTTTGTGGTTTGGAAATAGGGTTGAACGTCTCTTTGTAATCAAGGCTAAGGCATTGAGAATAGCACTTGGCCACAAGACGTGATTTGTATTTGTCAATGGAGCCATCCGATTTTCTCCTAACTTGGTAAACTTACTTGCAACCAATGATGTTTACAGTGGAGAGAGGAGAGACAATGATCATGTACCATTATGAAGCAATGCCTCAAACTCATTGGACATTGATGTGCGCCATTCAGGTGAGGTGAGGGGCAAGGTAAGACAAGTTTGTTCTAGGGTAGGAGCAAGTGGATATTTTGTGGCTTGAAAGGTGAATGAGTTTTTTGGCTTGAAGATATTATTCTGAGAACGTGTAATTATTTTCTCGGATGGGGGAAGGGGTAGTATGGCTAGAGATGGAGATTGAGATAGGGTGGGGTCCGAAATAAGGGTGGGTGATATGGGATTTGAAAGAGGTTGAGATAGAGTGGGAACATTGTAGATATTGGTTAAATTTAAGGAAGAGGAATTATCTAAGAGTGGAGCTGAGAGAGAGTTAGGATTTGGTTGGAGAGTATTTAAATTAGAAGGTGTTGATTGATGTAAGGGATGAGATGAGAGAGAGTTGGAATTTTGTGGGATAGTGTTTAAATTTGAAGGTGAGTGAGATGGTGAGGATGGTGAGGGAGAGTTTGAATTAATTTGATTTTAATGGAGGTCGGATGGGAATTTTTTGAATGATGAAAATTATGAAAAGAATATGATGGTGGATCAATATGATAATAAGTCATTGGAATTATGTCAAAAGTGCGAGATTCGGTTGAGATAGGGAAAGGAAAAACAAATTTCACATGTCTAGAGAGATAGGTTTTCTTATTTTGAAAATCATAACATATAAATGCATGATTATTAGTGAAATATCCCAGAAAGAGACATGGGGTGGAATGTTTATGAAGCTTGTAGATGAGTGGGGACGCAGCCAAGGGTAACAGAGACAGCCAAAAGCTTTTTAGTTACTGCAATTAGGTGAGTGCTGAAACAATTGGTTATATGGGTTAGACATTTTGAGCACAAGAGTGGGTAACCAATTAATTAAATAATTGGCTGTTAAGAAAGCATAAGACCAAAATGTGAGAGGAAGATTCTCGTAGTGCAAGGGAGATAGGCCGGTTTCAACTATATGCCTATGGCGTGGTATAGAAGGATGATGCCATGTTGGGCAAGAAAATGTTTCAAATTTATGAACTCATCCCCATTATCCGAATGAAAAGAAATAATAGAATGATGAAAATAAGATTTCACTAGAATTTTGAATTGAACAAAAACTTAAAATATATCATATTTTTGTTTAAGTAAGTACATCTAGGAATATCTAGTGAAATGATCTTCAAAGACTATATAATACTTAAAATCATCAATGGAAACATAAAGGGATGGGCTCCAAGCAACTGCAAAAATATTTTCAAGTGGCTTGGATGACTTGAGATTTGAAACAGAGAAGGGAAAACGATGACTCTTGTGACAAGAGCAAGATGGACAATCATTGACATCATTTTTTATTGGTAGTTAATGATGGGCAGCAATGTGGTGGAAAGTTCTAGATTGAGGATGACCCAACCAGTGGTGCCAAAGAGAATGAGTGGTGAGGTGTTGAGTGGTAAAAGCATGACATGAGGATGAAGGCCGAGAGGTCAACGCTGGAAATTGGTAGGTGTGGTTCCTATTAAGGCCGTGAAGGAGAGACGTCATCGTAGTCAAATCCTTCACAAAAAAGAGTTAGAGGAAAACTCAACTGAGACATAGTTGAATTTATAGAACTGAGAAACAAAAATTAGATTATTTTTTATTTGGGGCACACAGTGGACATTACTAAGATAAAAAGAAAAAGAAGGGGGTGGAGAGTAGAGGAACTGAGATGAGTAATTGACAAACCTTGGCCATTTCCAACTATCATGTTTTCTGTACCATGGTAATTTTGTTTTGTGTAAAGAGTATAGGGATCATTTGCGACGTGATGTAAGGCTCCAGTGTCAAGTAATCAAGGTTGATGGTTAAGAGAAGGATGAGTAGCAATAAAGTTGGCTTCTGGGGATTTTTTGGGTATAAGGTAATGGAAAAATTTATAACAACATGAAGCAAGATGACTAGGTTTGTTGCAGAGTTGGCAAGTGATTGGTAAAGGGGAGGCATTGGATTAAGGTGTTGGGAGAAAAGATTTGGAAGAGGGAAAACATTTTTTAAAGTGAGGAGTCGGAGTCTTGGAGGCAACGTTTGCTGTGAGAGGTGAGTTGAGGGTCTTGTCCTATGATTTTTTTAGGTAGGTTTCAAAATCAACAAGTTTATCTCTTAGATCCATAAAGGTAATAGGAGTGTCTTTAGCTCTAATGGGAACAACTATCTCTTTAAAGTTAGAACCTAGACCATTAAGAGTATAAATGAAAAGGTCTAGATCATCAATTGGATGAGAGATGAGGCCAATTTCATCTACTGAAGGAATGCATTGACATGTTGAGAGCCTCGATGAGTGGTGGCTAGTTTTATTTTCAGTGAGCTGAGATCTTGATTGGTTAGCAAATAAGGTTTTGAGATGATCCCAAGCTTCTTTTGCTATTAATGGCTTGCCAAGGAGATTGAGGACATCTGGTTCAAGAGGTGCAGTAATATCATGAAGAAGAAATTTACCTTGGCGAATCCACAAGACAAATTCTGGATTGGGTACAGTGATGCCGTCTAAAAGGAGAGTTGATGGAGGACATGGCTTGGAGCCATCAAGAAATGACATAAGAGCATGACCATGAACTAAGGTGTCAACAAGAGTGCACCAAGATGAGTAATTAGTTTGATTGAGCTTAATGGGGAGATGTGCAGAAGTGAGGAGATTAACATAGAACCAGGATGATGAATGATGGATGAAACAATCACAGGTGGAAAAGAATGGGAGGTTTCGGAATTACTGGCTATGGGTAGAAAAAAATTGTTGCTGAGGGATTAGCTCTAATACCATAAAGATGGAGACAATATGGATTAAATGGAAAGTTATCTATTGCTGTATATTCACTGTGTATTTATACATATACAAAATAACCAAAGAATGAAATCCTAGTTCTATTGTAAAAATAATTTCATTTTTGAACTAGGTACAGAAACTCTAGATATTTTAGGTGGTTACAGGAGATGTTCTATCAATGTGGACTAGTTGAGTCATGTCCAATAATTAAGAATATTTTTGTGCTAGTGATAAAATCGAATAAAACAATTCTCAGTCTCATCATCTGCATCATTTATGGCCTGGACTCAAATTTTCTTTCACACCGCCGCTTTTTGATCTTATATAAGATCTCTAAATCTTGAACCCTTTACCTCAGATATAGCCACACCTTCTCTGATCTGTGACTCTCCCTTCTCATAATCAGGGTAAAGCTGTAATCCTCTGCTTATCAAACGTCACTTTCCTTCCTCTTCAATTTACATGTATTCTCTCCCTCTCCCTTGTTATAGTTACAAATATTAATATTCATTTCTTTTCAGCACATTTCATTCTCAAGCACTCTCTCTTCTCTCACCTTCAAAATGGCCAACAAGGCTGCCCCAGCAGATTGGTCCACCGGCATCTGCGACTGCTGCTCCGACGGCAACTCCTGTAACTTATTTCTACATCATTTCTCTATGATGATAATCTTTCCTCTTTAGTATTACAGTTAAACCAGTGAAATTAGGCAATTTTTCATAATAAATGTCTGTTTTGATCATTAGGTTGCCTCACTTTCTTGTGTCCTTGCGTCACTTTTGGAAGGACAGCCGAGATCGTGGACAGAGGAACAACCGGTAAGTGTGTGATTGAAGGTTGCCTTTTACGTTTTGTCAGTATACATGTGTGTGGAGTGTCTTTTTTTTTTTTTATTATTATTATTTTATTACTCTATGATCAAACACAAAGCTTATAAGCTCCGATAATAACTTAAGTATCATTTGATCATAAACCATTTGGTTTTATGTAGAATAATGTTACATACACACAATTTTTAAGCAATCATTCAAATTCTATGTCTAACTCAGATTCTAGTTGAAATTATTGTGCAGAATGCAATGCTTGTGTATTTATCAGTTTTCATCTATGTAATGTTGATTAGATTTTGAACCCTTCTACTTTGGCAGGTTGTTGTGTTCATGGGACACTTTTCTGCTTGCTGGGTGGCTTTACTCATTTTGCATCCATATATGCCTGGATTTATCGTACAAAAATGAGGAAGGCCTACAATATTGATGGGAACCAATGTAATGACTTTTTATCGAGTTGCTGTTGCGTCCATTTATCCCTTTGCCAACAGTATCGTGAGCTTAAAGCCCGTGGATACGACCCGTCTGCCGGTAATTAATAACTAATTATAGTTTCTTCATCATTTTCTTCATGTGTATCTTCGTTAGTGACTGCTGTCTGTTTCAATTCCTAACAGGATGGGAAGGAAATGTTTATTTGCAGAGTGGTGGAGCAACGGCAGCTCCGGCCCTTGAAGAAGGCATGACCCGTTAGTCATTGGCATTCATCGTCACTTGTACTGTGAAATAAGCTGCCAATGTTGCTAGTATATATATAATTTTAGAGATGGCATGTGCTTGTGTTGTGTTCGTGGCTACATTGTAATTTTCCTAAAATTTCCTCCCAACTTGTATTTTACTTTAAGGTTAATTTCTTGTATGTTTTTGTCTTGTATTTTTTTATATGTAACTTATGTTTAATCTAATTTATTTTAAATTAATTCTATATCTATCTCAATATAACTATAGAAGGTGAATTCAGAAAAGATTTTGTCTCAATTTAATGAAAAACAGGCAATCCGTTGTACCCAAGCTTTTGGAGATTGGATCTGTTAATTTGTTTACACAAATCACGGTCTCGTATAAGAACACTAAAGATATATTGAATTTGACTAAGAAGAGCTTGTCTCCTTTACCAAACAGTCATAATATACAAAGGTAACCATTTTAATAATTAACTTTAGGAATATGCTTCGTCTATCTAAATGGTTGCTTATCTTTTCCCTTTCTGAAACTCAAGGTGGTGCTACTTATCATGTGGATTGTGAAGTTTAGCATCGCATCTAAATGGTTGCTTATCTTTTCCCTTTCTGAAACTCAAGGTGATGTTACTCATCTTGTGGATTGTGTTGTTTGGCATCGCATATTACACTCCCACTAAGTAGGGCCTATATTGTTATACCAAACATTGAAAATGACTGGTGAAAATGCACATGTTTGAATATTACATTATCCAAAACTCGTCAAAATGAGTTTCAATTGGTGGAAATGGGATTATAATCAATTAATCAGACTCAGGAAATATGGACCGACCCTTATCTACACTATACTATATTTGTCTAGATTTTATTAGTTGGATATAGGCTATCTATAATTTTTTAAAGCCCAAAATATTTGGTTCATTTAGGATGGGCCTTTACCAAGAAATATGTTGAGCACTTGCCGTTGAAGAATTTTTCCAAGAAAATTAGTGAACTAATTCTTAGCCAAAACAAAAATAGTGTCCTAATTTCGGATTTGAATCTTAATTTTAAAGTGAGTAATAAATTTTAAAAAATGAAGTACACTGAAATAATTACTAATGAAAGAATTAAGAAAGTGACTTTGAAATTTTTATTAATCATCACCCATACAAATTCTTATAGAAAATTAACAAAAATAAAGAGAAGTTACCCATTTTGCATCAAAGCTTCGATATAAAGCTGGACCAATTCTCAACTGTCAAGAAAAAATTCTTGGACCAANAGGCTTTGGGGGCTGGCATGGCATATTGTAGATTTCATACCTTCAATACATGACTGAGGTTATTGAGGAAGTTTTGATGTATGTGTTTCCTCAACAAAGAAATTTGGTATTAACTTATCGGTGTCCTTCATATACTTTACTCCCCTCATCCCTACTTCTCCTCTCTGTCTGTTTGTGTTGGTGAGCCCTGTACAGGTATCAAATCCACCTTATTTCTCTAGGAAAAGTGCATTTTTGACAACTTAGCCGTCAGGTTAGATCATTTGTATTTACATTTTTTGTAAATTACAATCTTACAGCGGATAGGATAATTGATTGGCCGTTAGGTGCCTTCCAAGGAGAATTTTTTCTGTAGAAAAACAAAAAATAGAGAAAGGGTAAAGTTTATTGGTTTATCTTGGATTTGGAAGCTTATGATGCATACTTATATATTTTATGCTTATCATGATTACCAATATAATAAAACAAGAACATTTGTTAATGACAGTTTATCTATATGCGAGGTTTCTAATATAGCAAACCAAGAACCACTTTGATTATAGGAAATGATACTTCAAAATAATAATTATCTAACAACAAAAAAATTAACTACTTGAATCAAAATATAATAATTATGCCACTAATATAAAATATTTTATTATCAATTTTTTTTAGAAAATATAACAAAGTTCTTATTTATCTAAACACAATCTTTAATAAGCGCTTATTAATGTCATTTTTCAATAATTTTCACAATTATAAGCACTTATATACCTGTCTATCCAAATGTTTTAGAAAGAACTTATAAATTTTAAAAGCGCTTCTTCAAGTATGTATACAAACACTAAATATCTTAATTTAAAAAGAGCTTATAGTATAAAAACTTTTCACATAAGGTCTTCTTATATAAGCACTTAAATAAGTTGTTTACCTAAACGGAGCCATAGTACATAAGTATTTCTCCGTCAACTACTTAATTAGTTAATTTGTTCTCTTCAGTGTGCATGAAACTTTGAAATTTTCACTATCTATATAAAACTAATTCGATACATATAATTTCTCCGTAGGATATTATATTTATATGTCGATGTCAAGATTATGGGACCATAGAAAAATATCTTGCCCTAAAATTTATTATCACAAAGACTATTAAATTCTTTTGGAAAATAACATTTTCAAATAATGTTGTAAATGTTTATGTCAAGAACTAAATGTTGACTTTAATACATACATACGATTTTTCGTTTCTATTGTTTTAATTGTTTATTTTCTTTTATGCCAAATCAAATAAGCAAAGGAATTAGGATATTATCCATGTAATATTAGGATATTTACGTTTACCAAAAGAAAAACGAATTAGGATAATCATCCAAGGATGAATTTCAAGCCTATGATATTGTAACTTAATGTTCCAGTTATATTCCAACTCTACGACTTTGAAGTTTTTTTTTTTTTATTTCAATTCTTAATTTTATCTCACAAAATAAAAATATGATGAATTGGTAAACAAAAGAAAGATTTAGTTGAAAGTGTATTTTTAAAGATGCAAATAAACTTTTACTTAAACCAAAGCATTAGAACATAGCAAATTTTATTAACTGGATTGTAGATTAGTTAATTGTAGAACTCCTCCGTAAGAGGATTTGTGTTTGAGGGTCTCCCCTAACAAAGGAGACTTCTCCAAGCACTCCCAAATACCAGGTAATATTTGTGACTGCTTTGATAGCAAGATCCCGAGAATAAGGATGGTTCTCCTCTAATTGGTAAGCCTAACCCCATCAAAAGATGGCATACAAGCCCTAGGTTCTTGGGTTAAAAAAAAAAAAAAAAAACAGCACATCTCCAAGTTTAGAATGAGCAACCTCCAACCAATTCTCAGCACTCAAGCAAGAACCCACCTAGGTGGTGAGTTCAATAACCCGACGTTTTGATGCTACCATTTCACACATCTCAAAAGAAACATGGAAGAGGTAAAAGATGCCCAAGTGGTTTGAGTGAGGCAGTACATAGAGTACGGGACAAGTGAGATTGCAACTTTTTCAACATACTTTTTCATTTTATATGTTGCATTGTTTCTGTATATTGTATCTTTCTTTTCACTATTGGTACCATAATATGTCAAGAAATTATCGCTTCCAAAATTTTAAGTTGTAATTAGATCAAGGAATATGAACAAATCCCGCAAATACTTTACGTTGCAATTAGGATCGTAACACATTCAAACTTCATTAAATTGCTTGGTCAATTCACAGTAAATAGTCAAAAAAAAACAAACAAAAAACTGAAATGCTTTTCAATTTGCGTCCAATTCTTCCAAGTCACTCTCATGTTAACGTGTAAAAGTTTACTAATAACACTATTGAACCATTTTATACTGACATTGAACCATTCCTAACTCAAATCTTAATCTCTCATCTCTCTCTGTATATATATGGATCTCATACCCTCTACATATCCAAAATCACTTGCAATAGGGGCAATCAAATTGGCTTAAACACAACCTTTTGTACGAGAAAATAAATTAAGAGTACATTTGTAGGTCTCAATTTCTGTTAAAAATGTTTTAACAATTTTAATTAATGTTTTGATTTGTTAAAGATAAAATTATAAAGTTTCAACTATTTATCTAAATATTTTAGTTTTCATCGTCAATGTGATACAACTAAAAATGGCATTTGATTCCCTAAATAGAGACTAAATTAGTAGTAGAGTGGCATTAGTACTAAAAACATATATAGAATCTAACTCATATTGAATAAAATCCAGAGTGCTCACAGACTTTGATGAGTCATTATACAAACCCCTCCTTTCCGCAACTAAAAATGGAATTTGATTCCTCGTCCGACCTCTCCCTACCCAATCTAATTCAAGACCCAATCAGTAAAAGGAAAAATACATTAGCAGTAGAGTGGCATTAATTAGTAGAGAAAACTACACATTAAAGGTCAAGGTTGAGCTCGGTACCGTATAGCACCGGGCTAAAAGGTAGTAGAGTAGCTGTCAATTCCATACAAGAAGAAGTAAAGATTGTTGTGTGTTGAAGACAGACACGGCCATGCCGTGTTGTAACCGTGTTGTGAGCACAAAGAGCATGACCTCGTTGAAGACAAATGCGGGTGACTACACGGGCTAAGTTAAGTGAACACGGGCATATGAATTAAGTGAACACGGCCGTGTACTAGCCGTGTCACTAAGTTAAATCAGTTATTGTATTTCTTGATATAGCATAGTTAGTTCCAAGTTAGTTAGTTTGATTTGTTTTTGGTTAGATGATTAGCTGGCAATCTTGTAAAGGCAATTGTAAGCTTAGAGTATATATATATTCATGTAACTGGACATTCAATCAATATAAAGAAAATTCATTTTCTGCTTTCACATTTCTCTCTCTCATTCTTGAGCTTCTCTGCACAAACTCTGATTTCAAAGATAAGGAAAATTTCACATGAACCATTCATGTTAACTCACTTTGTCATTTCCACATGGAATATAGAAAAGCAAAACAAAACAAAACTTAGTGTTCTTTCCATTCATCTTAACGTGTATAAGTTATCTAATAGTATTAATTGAACCGTTCCATATAATATATGAGCCACATTAATTAACCGTTCCTTATTCAAACCTTATCTTTGATAACTATATAAATAGAAAGAGGCCACTCCACCATCAAACATCAAACCCCTCTATCCAAAAACATCCCTCTCTCTCCATTGCATCTTATTAGTTAATCATGTCTCCGCCAAACCCAGATACCACCACCCAGTATTCCTCTAACTCTAACTATCCTCGGCTGCCCGCGGGAGCTCGAGTTGCTTGGTCCACCGACCTTTTTGACTGCGGCTCAGATGTCAAAAACTATAAACCCCCTTATTGTGCCCGTTACAATTAGGGGGTGTTTGGCATACAAATTTTTTATTCGTTCTCAGGAAATATCATTTTTGAGAATCTTGTTCTTGGGAATGTGGTTCATAGGAATGTTACAATTTATGTTTGATTAACCTTAAAAACTCTTGAAAATGTGAGACAATATTTCTTATTCCTATGTTTGATTTAAATACTACTTTCCTAAGGATATTTATTATCTTTACAAAAGTACCCCTAATTTTAGTTTTAGAAAAACAATTTTTGCACTTATACTTTGGCTAATTATCTGAATTTTACGGGTACATGTTATGTTTTGGCNCGATTCCTTGACACTCCGGAGGTGAGGAGTGTCACTTTAGTCTTTCCAAGTAGATTGGTGGACTTAAAGAAATACTTCCAATAAAAATCTTTATCACGAACCTTAAACATTTCGTAAACACATATAAATCATTTTTCATGTATCTAGATATCACTTAATTAGTGAGATTGCTAAATATTGCTTATGATAGAATAGATTGGGGGAGGATTGTAATGACAATCACAAACTTCACCTAATAGTCTTGAAGCATCCTTTAGGTTTTTTCCAGAAGTGCTGGTAGAACCTAACAAAATTTTAGGACTAACTTAATTCATTTAAAAAGATAACTAGTGATTAAATGGGTAACCGTTCTAAGAACGGACGTCGTAGGGTGCTAATACCTTCCCTACACGTAATCAACCCCCGAATCCAAGCTCTGAACGTAGACCAAATTATTTAGGTGTCCAATCGCACCATTTCATTAACCTAAAAATGGAATAAAACGATTGGTGGCGACTCCATTCTTTTCTTACATATTATTGCACATTTTTAACTTTTATTTCCTTCTAGCGTAGAGGGATTTCGCCGCTCCGCATCGCGCTCCCGAAAAGGGACGTTGCGACACCTCTTTACGTCAATTATTTAGTTCCCCCTCTCAATTTTTTTTTTTTTTTATGTGCCGTTTGGGCTTTGATTGGCTATTAAAAAAACACTATGTTTGTTTGCGGGAATCACGATTTCATATTAATTACGTAGAGATAGGAATCATCATGAATGGTGATTTCATGCAACTAAGAATGAGTTAGTTTAAGTTTTGCTTCCTTATTTATGCTTTCTTAGTCACTATTGTGATTAGCTATCTTATGATGATTCGGCCTATATTAGACATCACTATTGTTTGTTTGTTTTTTGATTAATTGGTGACCCAGAACCCCTTTGTTGCAGGTTGCATAACATGGTTGTGTCCATGTATCACTTTTGGCCAAATAGCCGAGATCGTAGACCATGGATCAACATGTAAGAATTGGTTCTAATTATGATTGTTAAAGCAAGATTCAAAAATTTAAACTAATGAGCGAGTAATGAGCTTATTTTATTTGTGAATTTTGATATTGCAGCATGTTGTGCTAGTGGGTTTCTGTATGCACTGATTGGTATCATATTTGGTTGTCCTTGCATCTATTCTCGGCACTTTCGCTCCAAACTATGGGAGCAATACATGTTGGAGGGGAGCCCTTGTGGGGACTGCTTGGTTCATTGCTGCTGCGAGAGCTGTGCACTGTGCCTAGAGTACCGTGAGCTTCAAAACCGTGGACATAACATGGGTTTAGGTACAACACATCCTCTGTTTTGTTTATATGCTTATATTTCATTAGACAGATTGAAGAATTTCTCTTTTCTAGACAATACCCATAATGAGTACAAAAATTCTTAGAATACGAGAGTATTACTCTTATGAGACATAAAAGTGGGCTTTCTCCTAATGGAAAGACATGTGAAACCCACTCTTTTTTCCTGGCATAAAAATTTGAGCCTCTCATCTTTTATAAACTACTAAAACTCTTTATTATTAAATCATACTTAATACTTTAAAATACATTTTTATGTCTCTATGAGAATAATATTATCTATATATGTTAATATTACTTGAATGTGTGAGTCCATCATTGAGAGCCGACTACTACCAATGAGGCCCACTAATTGTGAATGTTGACTATTATAGATAATGCTTAAAGAGGGAAAAAATAAACAAAGTTTCTTAAAACCCTCCCCTCACCCCCTCTAAATAAAAAACACCAAAAGCCATTAGTCTCTCTCTATTTTGAGAACCTGTCCAACATTAAAGCCATCAGCCTCTTGAAACTTTTTGTTAATACTTTTGTTTTGACTACTTAATAGCAAGATATTGGTTGAGATATATAGCTGAAAGAAATAGTTACTTTAAATTGCTTAGTTAATTCCACATAGACAAGTGAAGCAAAAAAACAAGTAGACTCGAAACCTTCAATCTTCGTTCATTCTTGGAAGCTGCTGTGATGTTTAACTTACAGGCCTTGCTGAAAAATGCTCCCCCAAGTACATATGTGATATGTAGCAGAAAAAACTAATACTACAAAAAAAAAAAAAATCACATTAATTAGCTAACGTGAGTATCATTATCATGTTGCAGCAATTAAATAATTGAATAGAAACAAAGGTGAAGACTCAAGGTCAATCCTAATAACATGTGGGGCCAAAAGCGTGATATAACAGTAGAATACAATTTTATGGTTGAAGTAGTAAAGACAAGAACAACTTGGCATCAACTCTAGCTGTTGAAGTAGAACATGGGAGAGTCCAAGGCCATATTAACCCTACATTAAATTGCTTGGTCAATTCACAGTAAATAGTGAAAAAAAAAAAAAAACAAGCAAAAAACTGAAATGTTTTTCAATTTGCATCCAATTCTTGGAAGTTACTCTCAGGTTAACGTGTATAAGTTAACTAATAACACTATTGAACCATTTTATACTGACATTGAACCATTCCTAACTCATATCTTAGTCTCTCATCTCTCTCTCTCTATATATATATATATATGGATCTCATACTCTCTATATATCCAAAATCCCTTGCAATATAGGGGCAATCAAATTGGCTTAAAAACAACCTTTTGTACGAGAAAATAAATTAAGAGTACATTTGTAGGTCTCAATTTCTGTTAAAAATGTTTTAACAATTTTAATTAATGTTTTGATTTGTTAAAGATAAAATTATAAAGTTTCAACTATTTATCTAAATATTTTACTTTTCATCATCAATGTACCAAATAATGATGCGATAAAGATAATTTTCCTAAAACAATTTTTTTTTGGGTAGGGAAAAGCTTTATAAGAATTCACTTCTAGTTTACAATTGGCTATACCTACAATTGGTTCACCATGTGAGATTCATCACCGAGTCAACTCATTCTAACTTTTATAGAATATAGGAATATAGGCTTTTTTGTTACTTAAATGTTTCTAACTTGTATGCAAGAATTTGGTTGAGATTGTAATATGAATCCATGAAAATGGTTAGGTTTGAAGGGCAACGTTCAGCAACAAATGGTGTGGTGGCAATGACTCCAACAAGTCCAAGAATTGAGCCAGGAATGAGACTGTGAAGTGCGAAACTTGTGGTTGATCTGAGTTCATTATTATAGGTTGGAAAAATGATATTTAGTTAGGATGATGAGTTGTGTGGTCAATAAAAAATTGGGATCACAAATTGTCTGAATTTGTAATTCGGGTGATCATATGGAATTATGAAGGATAAAAATGATTGCGGGATTGATCTGGGTTTGGACACATGTCAAGGATCCTCACTCTTAGTCTTTTTGGTTTTGTTTGTAATTAGGAGTCTTCCTTTAACGTGTTTTTCAATCCAAACTCTAAAAATGATTTCAGTAGCATTCAATTATAAATTGTTTAGTCTTCAACGTGTTATGTAATGTCATTCATCTTTCTCAATGGACCAAACAAAATCGAATTTTTTGCCGTGTCAATTAGTTTCTTATCTGTGAAAGAATATTTGAGAATTCCACTCTATTTCACACCAGACTATGACATTTTCATGTCCCACATGTTTCCTACAATAATCAAGATGATGGGACCATATATGAAAAAAGTTCTACCCCTAAACTTTATCATCAAAAAGATAAGTGAAATTATTAGAAAAATAAATTAAGGTAAAATTGTAGACTTCGATACCAACAACTAAAATTTAATTCTAATATTAATAATAAAGTTTTTCGTTTATATTTTATATTGTTTACAACAAGAAACCAAATTAATTACTTTTGCTGTAAGGTTAATTACATTAAATAAACAAATAAAAGTTGTTTTTTTTTTTTTAANTTTTTTTAAAAGGATTTAGGATTATGGATGTAAAGTTAGGGCATGGATGTGTAAAGAAGTAGACAATATGGATGAAATGGAAAGTTATCTATTGTTGTATATTCACTGTGTATTTATACAAATACAAAATAATCAAAAAATGAAACCCTAGTTCTATTGTAACAATACTTTAATTTTTGAACTATCTACAAAAATCTTAAATACTTTAGGAGGTGGTTACATGAGATGTTTTATCACACCCCCGCAAGATAATGGACCCATCAAAGACACCAATCTTATCTCTAAAATGACAAAAAGTATGAGGGTAGCAGCTTGATCCACTTACAATGGCTGAACCCATTTTTGAAATATTGGCCCATTGCCCTCTCGGGTTACCCAAGAAAGATAAACATAAGGTATAATTTGTCTAATTTTTCAGAATTAATTATAATGTTCATCGCAATACATATAGAAATATAGTTAGACCGGAAATTGATAGGCTGAGTCAATTCTAACGTCTAACTATATGATGATTTATTATTATTCTTATTATTGTGTCTGCTAAGATTTGACATATTATTTTATTAGATTAGCTGCCCTAGCTTTTGAAAAACATAGTGTCCTACGTCTTGTGTGATTTGTTTATTATAAATTTAATCTATCTCAAACTTTGATATGTAAATTTCATATTCTATGACCAATTAAAAAATAATGTTCAAATTCCACAAGTACCCAAAACCTATGCCACGCTGCTCCCAAATCTCAATCTTGTAGTTTCATATCATTTGTTTTAAAGTTTGAATAAATCAATCTCGTGAATCTCAAGAACTCAAATCTTTTAATGTGACAAAATGTCTCCCTCCACATATGTAATAAAAAAAAATTATCCCATATTCGCATTTCGAAGAATTTACTCTTTCCAAAGTTATATATGGACAATGAGGAACCTCAGAACTTTTTTTTTAATATATTTTTATTATTATCCCTCATTTTTTTTTTCAAAGAGAAATTTTGAATTTACATATTCTATTTATATATCATATATTTATATTATATTTATATATTATTATATATTTTAATTTATTAAATATAATTTTCATTAAAAATAAAAATACTAAATAAATATATATCTAATAACAATAAAACAGGAAATAATTTAGAATATAAATTAGAATATAAAAAGATTCTAATTATATATAATTAGAATATAATTAGAATATAATTTAGAATATATATATATATATATATATATATATATATATTATTAATAAATTATATTCATATTAATAAAAATATATATATTATTAAAAAACTTATAAATAAAGTAAATATAAAAAGAAATTCAATTAGCTATTCAATCAAACTAATATTGAATAAATGTTGGAGCGCTCATAGAATTTGATGAGTCTTTATACAAACCCCTTCCTTCCACAACTAAAAATGCCAGAAAACTTTAAGTCCTTTTCAATGTTTCTCTAGCTCGTTCTTGGAAGCTGCTTTCATCTTAACGCGTATAAGTTATCCAGTAGTATTAATTGAACCATTCTATATATAATATATGAGTTCACATTAACCGTTGCTTATTCAAACCTTATCTTTGATCACTATATAAATATATAGAAAGAGGCCAATGCACCATTAAAGATCAAACCCCTCTATCCAAAAAAATCCATCTCTCCATTGCATCTTATTAGTTCTAAGTTTTAACTATTTCTTCTAAAGAAATTTTGAATTTATATATTCTATTTATATATTTTTTTATTATTATTTAAATATAAATAGTATTTTAATTTAAATATGAATTGTATTTTAATTATAAATAGAAATATATTTAAATATATTAATTAATTTATATTAATAAATATATTATTAATAAATTATATTCATATTAATAAAAAATTATATTACTAAAAATATATATAAATAAAATCGTAAAAAAGTGCTCATAGAGTTTGATGAGTCTTTATAGAAACCCCCTCCCTTCCACAACTAAAGATGGAATTTGATTCCTTGTCCGACCTGTCCCTACCCAATCTAATTCAAAACCCAGTCAGAAAAGGAAAACTACATTAGTAGTAAAGTGGCATCAGTAGAGAAAACTACACATTAAAGGTCAAGGTTGAGCTTGGTACCGTATAGCACCGGGCTAAATGGTTGTAGAATAGCAGTCATTTCCATAGTAGAAGCAGTAAAGATAAGGAAAATTCCGCATGAACCATTCAAGTTAACTGACTTGGTTATTTCCACATTGAACAAAACTTGGTGTCCTTTTCAATGTCTCTTTCGTTCTTGGAAGCTGCTTTCATCTTAACGCGTATAAGTTATCTAATACTATTAATTGAACCATTCCATATAATATATGAGCTCACATTAATTAACCGTTCCTTATTCAAACCTTATCTTTGATAACTATATAAATAGAAAGAGGCCATTCCACCATCAAACATCAAACCCCTGTATCCAAAAACATCCCTCTCTCCATTGCATCTTATTAGTTCTAAGTTTTAACTATTCCAGTTAATCATGTATCCGCCAAACCCAGATACTTATGATCAGAAGCCCTATGGTGCACCAACACCACCGTATAGTCAGCCCCCGGTGACCGGTTTCCCGGTGAGCTCCACCACCCAGTATTCCTCTAACTATCCTCGGCCGCCCGCGGGAGCTCGAGTTGCTTGGTCCACCGGCCTTTGTGACTGCGGCTCAGATGTCGAAAACTGTAAACCCCCTTATCATGCCCGTTACAATTACGTCAATTTTTTTTGTTTTTCTTATGTGCCGTTTGGGCTTTGATTGGCTATTAAAAAAACACTATGTTTGTTTGCGGGAATCACGATTTCATATTAATTACGTAGAGATAGGAATCATCATGGTGATTTCATGCAACTAAGAATGAGTTAGTTTTAGTTTTGCTTCCTTCTTTATGCTTTCTTAGTCACTATTGTGATTAGCTATCTTATGATGATTCGGTCTATATTAGACATCACTATTGTTTGTTTGTTTTTTGATTAATTGGTGACCCTGAACCCCTTTGTTTCAGGTTGCATAACATGCTGGTGTCCATGTATCACTTTTGGCCAAATAGCCGAGATCGTAGACCATGGATCAACATGTAAGAATTGGTTTTAATTATGATTGTGAAAGCAAGATTCAAAAATTTAAACTAATGAGCGAGTAATGAGCTTATTTTATTTGTGAATTTTGATATTGCAGCATGTGTTGCTAGTGGGGCTCTGTATGCACTGATTTGTCTCATATCTGGTTGTTCTTGCATCTATTCTTGCTTCTATCGCTCCAAACTAAGGGACCAACACATGTTGGAGGAGAGCCCTTGTGGGGACTGCTTGGTTCATTGCTGCTGCCAGTCCTGTGCACTGTGCCAAGAGTACCGTGAGCTTCAAAACCGTGGATATAACGTGGTTTTAGGTACAACACATCCTCTGTTTTGTTTTCTCTTTTCTAGACAATACCCATAATGAGTACAAAAATTCTTAGAATACGAGAGCATTACTCTTATGAGACATAAAACTGGGCTTTCACCTAATGGACGGACATGTGAAACCCACTTTTTTTTCCTGGCATAAAATTTTGAGCCTCTCATCTTTTATAAACTACTAAAACTATTTATTATTAAATCATACTTAATGCTTTAAAATATATTTTTATGTCTCTATGAGAATGATATTATTTATATATGTTAATATTACTTGAATGTGTGAGTCCATCATTAAGAGCCGACTACTACCAATGAGGCCCACTAATTTTGAATGTTGACTATTATAGATAATGCTTAAAGAGGGAAAAAATAAACAAAGTTTCTTAAAACCCTCCCCCCACCCCCTCTAAATAAAAAACATGAAAAGCCATTAGTCTCTCTCTCTATTTTTATTAAAGATAGAATATTTACGATACAATAAAAAATTTATATAAAAAATCAAATATTTAAGTTGCGCTAATGTTATCGTAATGACACCACAACCACGAAGAATAGGTGATATTGATCCTTGGTTTTGAGAACCTGTCCAACATTAAAGCCATCAGCCTCTTGAAACTTATTGTTAATACATTTGTTTTGACTAATTAATAGCAAGATATTGGTTGAGATATTAAGATGAATCTATGAAATTGGTTAGGTTGGAATGGCAACATTGAGCAACAGAATCGTGAGGTGGCTATGACTCAAACAGCTCCAACATATCAACCAGGAATGACACGGTGAAGTGTGACAAAAAGCAGTACTTGTGTCAAATCATAGTTGTATTAATGTTTTATGTTCTTGCATAAATGTGGTATTAGTATTACCATGTAATTTGGAGGCAATCTATGAGTTTAACTTTACTTTGTTTGAAAGTAGAGAAATCTCTATAGAATAAAAGTGTGTTTGGATGGAGTATTTAGAAAATATAATGTATTTGTAGAGTGTACTTTAAATGTTAATTTTGAATTACTCTGTTTGTGTAATTTTTTAAAATATTTTTAAAATTTCAATGTATTTTTATAGTGACTTTCAAATTTTCAATATAGTGTATTTCAAATTTATTCAAAATAAAATATATTTCAAATTCTTTTTTTTTTCTCCCCGAGTTTCCGATACCCCCCATTTCTCTCTCTCCATCCTCTGAAACTCCTTGACTAGATAAGTGGATCAGAATTGCTCAATTTGACAGTGCAATTACAGTATTGGGGATTAAAATACTATTGTCTTTGGACTGATTGAATGTATGGGAGTTGTAAACAAGAGTGTGGCCTCTTCAACTCCAAGATTCAAGAGAATAGAGTCCATTTATCATTTATGAGTTGGATAAAAAAAAAAAGGTATGAACAACTATAACCTGTTTGATGAAAAGCCTAAACGAAACAATAGCCTTTTTATTGGAGGCATCTACGGCAACGCGATCCCAACTTCTCTATTAAAGCATTCAAATCTAAGTATGATGATCCTCCTTCTTCCAAAGCTCGCATTGCCAAATGAGCAAGCTCCTTGGATTTGTTTCTCATTTCTTCTGCTTCTTCCCCTACCATTATCCTATTCACAGCCTTCTCTACTGCTTCCCATTTAATACTATCCCCCACAATTCTAACCCATTTTTTCACACCAACAGCAACCCCTTATTTGAAGTACCTGAGTCACTAACCTCTCATTGTAAAACTAATCCGCAGACAGTGGCCAAATGACCATGGGCATCCCTGCACACACTGCTTCCAATTGAATTCCATCCACAATGAGTCACAAATCCTCCAACGAATTCATGGTCAAGAATTAACACTTGAGGTGCCCAACCCCTTACAAGTAGTCCCCTACCTTCTATTCTTTTCTCAAATCCGTCCGGCAACCATTCCTCTTTGTCTTGTATTTCGTTTTTGCTTCTCTTCACAACCCAAATAAAATTATGGCTAGAAGCATCAAGACCAATTGCTATTTCTTTCAATTGAGTTTCAGTGAAGTTTGCTACACTACCAAAGCAAACATAAACAACTGAATTGGGTTTCTTGGAGTCAAGCCACTTGAAGCACTCACGTTCATCAATAGCAGCTTCCTTTCCTCTCTCTGCCTTTTCTCCATTGTCCTTATTCAATAGAGATACTGGGCCTATATGTCATGCTTTCCTCCCAAATACCTTGCAATAGTTATCTGCATAAACCTGTCATGTTTTGTGATTGATTTTTTTCTTATATTTTTCTTTTACTGATTAAAGAATGTGATTTGAAGGGGCTTTGTAATGTTTATCAATAGTTTTGAATATTATTGTTAAATTACTCTTTTTATAATAGAGTATATCTAAATAAAGTATTTTATAAATACATATATTTGNATTTTATAAATAAATATATTTGAAATGCTGCATTTCAATTACATGTATTTAAAATACACAATAATTTATCAAATATCTCATCCAAACACAACCTAAGAGATTATATTGATTAAAGTTTCATCCTTTTCTTTTCAATTTATCGGCTATTGTCCATTTTGAATTCAACACTTCATTCAGTTTATATATAGCTGAAAGAAATAGTTACTTTAAATTGCTTAATTAATTCCACATAGACAAGTGAAGCAAACAAACAAGTAGACTCGATTCATTATTCGTTCATTCTTGGAGCTGCTGTGATGTTTAACTTACAGGCCTTGCTGAAAAATGCTCCCCCAAGTACATATGTAGCAGAAAAAACAGATACAAAAAAAAAAATTACATTAATTAGCTAACGTGAGTATCATTATCTTGGAGTGATTCCTGTAAATAATGCATTTTTGCAAATTAAAGACACAATTAAGGCAGATTTCAAATTATTTCCACCACTACTACAGTTTTCTTTTTTACTTTTCCCCTTCAGTGTCGAATTTTGGTATCACAGAGAGTGTCGAATTTTTCCTGAGTCTTCCTTCAAGTGTCGCATTTTCGCAGTGTAAAATTTTTTTTTTTTTTAAAACAAATTCAAGTGTCGCATTTTGAAGCAGTGGAGAGCCGAATTTTGGCAATTATCTCCTTCCAAGTGCCGCATTATGGCATTTTGACATTTTTTTTTTTGCACTTCAAAGTAAAAAAAAAAAAAAAATAAAAAAAATAATAATTTAAGCCAAAAATCGACACTTCAAAGTAAAAAAAAAAATTTAACTTATGCCAAAATTCGGCACTTGATAGGAGTCAAAAATGAAAATTCGGCACTTCATTTTGATGATAATTCGGCACTTCAAAGCAAAAAAAAAAATGTCAAAATGTCATAATGCGGTACTTTGAAGGAGACAATTGCTAAAATTCGACTCTCCACTACTTCTATATGCGACACTTGAATTTGTTTAAAAAAAAAAAAAAATTACACTGCGAAAATGCGACACTTGAAGGAAGACTCAGGAAAAATTCGACACTCTCTGTGATACCAAAATTCGACACTGAAGGGGAAAAGTAAAAAAGAAAACTGTGGTAGTGGTGGAAATAGTTTGAAATCTGCCTTAATTGTGTCTTTAGTTTGCAAAAATGCATTATTTACAGGAATCACTCCATTATCTTGTTGCAGCAAAATAAATAATTGAAAAGAAACAAAGGTGAAGACTCAAGGTCAATGCTAATAACATGTGGGGCCAAAAGCGTGATATAACAGTAGAATACAATTTTATGGTTGAAGTAGTAAAGACTAGAACAACTTGGCATCAACTCTAGCTGTTGAAATAGAACATGGGAGAGTCCAAGGCCATATTAACCCTATAATAAATTGCTTGGTCAATTCACAGTAAATAGTGAAAAANACAGTAAATAGTAAAAAAAAAAAAACTGAAATGCTTTTCAATTTGCATCCAATTCTTGGAAGTTACTCTCATGTTAAAGTGTATAAGTTAACTAATAACACTATTGAACCGCTTTATACTGACACTGAACCATTCCTAACTCAAATCTTAGTCTCTCATCTCTCTATTTATATATATGGATCTCATAGCCTCTACATATCCAAAATCTCTTGCAATAGCGGCAATCAAATTGGCTTAAAAACAACCTTTTGTACGAGAAAATAAATTAGGAGTACATTTGTAGGTCTTAATTTCTGTTAAAAATGTTTTAACAATTTTAATTAATGTTTTGATTTGTTAAAGATAAAATTATAAAGTTTCAACTATTTATCTAAATATTTTACTTTTCATCGTCAATAATGTGATACAATAAGGATAATTTTCCTAAAACAAAATTTTTATTTGGTAGGGAAAAGCTGTCTAAGAATTCACTTCTAGTCCTCCCAGAAATTTGACAGTGTGCAATGTCTACAATTGGCCATACCTACAATTGGTTCACCATGTGAGACTCATCACCGAGTCCACTCATTCTGACTATTAGTTACTATAGACACTGTTTATGTAAGAAATTTTCTTAACCCTCCTTTCAAGAAAACCCAAATTTTCTTCAGAATATAGTCTTTTTTTTTTTTTTTTTTTNGCTTTTTTTTTACTTAAATGTTTCAAACTTGTATGCAAGAATTTGGTTGAGATTGTAATATGAATCCATGAAAATGGTTAGGTTTGAAGGGCAACGTTCAGCAACAAATGGTGTGGTGGCTATGACTCCAACAGCCCCAAGAATTGAGCCAGGAATGAGACTGGTAAGTGCGAAACTTGTGGTTGATCTGAGTTCATTATTATAGGTTGGAAAAATGATATTTAGTTAGGATGATGAGTTGTGTGGTCAATAAAAAATTGGGACCACAGATTGTCTGAACTTGTAATTCGGGCAATCATATGGAATTATGAAGGATAAAAATGATTACTGGATTGCTCTGGTTTTGGATACATGTCAAGGATCCTCACTCTTAGTCTTTCTGGTTTTGTTTGTAATTAAGAGTTTTTCTTCAACGTGTCTTTTAAATCTTGAAGATGATTTCAGTATCACTCAATTACAAATTGTTTAGTCTTCGACATATTATTTAACGTCATTCATCTTCCTCAATGGACCAAACTAAATCAAAGTTTTTGCCGTGTAAATTAGTTTCTTGGTTATGAAAGAATCTTTGAAAATTCCACTCTACTTTATATAATCATGGAGCATTTCATTTCGCACCAGATTGACATTTTCATGTCCCACACGTTCCTTATGAAAATCAAGATGATGGGACCATGGAAAAAGTTCTACCCCTAAACTTTATCATCAAAAAGATTAGTGAAATTATTAGAAAAATAAAATTAAATAAGGTAAAATTGTAGACTTCGATGTCGACAACTAAAATTTAATTCTAATATTAATAATAAAGTTTCTCGTTTATATTTTCTATTGTTTACAACAAGAAACCAAATTAATTACTTTTGCTGTAAGGTTAATTACATTAAGTAAACAAATAAAAGTTGCTTTTTTTTTTTCAGGATTTAGGATTATGGATGTAAAGTTAGGGCATGGATGTGGACTGGTTGAGTCATGTCCAATAATTAAGAATGAATTTCAAGCCCTGATGAGTCATGTCCCATTTTTTTCTCCAAGCTTGCCCCTTTGATTGATGCAATGCATGACCAGTGGTCAAAAAGTGATCGGTAGTGACCCCAAATTTATATTTAACTATCCAAAAGACCACGGTGATCATTTAAATATGTAGTGTATTTAATTTTCTTAACTCAAACATAAATATAATTAATATGTAACGTTTCGTCGGAAAGTGGATCAATGACTTTAATAATGTATTTTGAAAATTTAATTCCACAAATACCATATTTTTCAAACAATTTCCATATCTATAATAGTTTTCATTTTTAAAATATTATGTTATTTTGTAAAATAGAGATCGATGACGCAATTATGTATATTGTGACATCACAAGAGTGATGCAATTTAGAAAATAGCATCACTCTTGTAGTGACTTAATATCTAAGTGGCGTCACTAACTATAGATTCTAACCATGTCAGAGGGAAGTTAAAGAATCATAATTAGATGTCACAATTAGACTTATTACATAACTTTTGTAGTAACGCCATTTAGATAATGTGTTACTATAAAAGTGATGTCATTTTTCAAATAATGTTACTTTTGTAGTGCCGCAATATATACAATTACATCATCGATAATCTCAATTTCTCTCTCCTCCTCTCTTTTGCAAAATGACATAATAAAAAAACTAAACTAAACTACTATAGATGTAGAAATTATTTAAAAAGTATTCTCCTCCTCTCTTTTGCAAAATGACATAATAAAAAAAACTAAACTAAACTACGATAGATGTAGAAATTATTTAAAAAGTATAGTATTTATAGAATTAAATTTTCAAAAGACATGTCAAAACTTAATGGTGAGAAACAAAAAAAAAATGGCAAGGTTGCAGATCCAGTTTATGAAGAGGGGCCCGATCACAGATAATGTTACATTAATTAAATTGCTTGGTCCTTTCCACATAGACAAGTCAAGCGAACAAAGAAGACAAAACCTTCAAATTTTCGTTCATTCTTGGAAGCTGCTATGATGTTGACCTGCATACTTTGATGGAAAATTGGAAACTTGTCCTCACCCTCCATCCACCACGCTGCCATGTGCTTCAACATCCTTTTCTGCATATATATAATTGGCTCATCCACCGACATCATCAACACGCTCTTTACTTTAATCTTTATGAAGTCAAGTCAATTAATTACTAAGCAAATTAATCAAATACTATTCTTGAACCCATCATATGGCTAATTTTCTTCTCTAGTATATAAATACAAATCCCACACCACTATCCAAATCTCCCTATCCAACAAAAAGCAAAGAAGAAAAGAAAAGAAGAAAAAAAATCTCTCTTCGCAAATTTGCATCTTATCTGCTGGATCTGCCTCTTGGCCAAACCAGATTTTTCATTTTTGAAGAGACAAATTATGTATCCACCAAAGTCGAATGGTTACGAGAAGCACTACGATGCACCAGCACCGCCACCACCGTATGGTCAGCCAACCACCACCGGTTTGCCTGTGAGCTTCTCCACCACCACCACCACCAACACCAACACCTCCAGTTACTACTCCTCCGAAAATTCCGAGCAGTATGGAGAAGCCCTCCACTCTCAGTCTAAAAAACCTCGAGTTCCTTGGTCCACTGGTCTCTGTGACTGCACCTCAGATTACAAATTATGTAAGACCCCTCCCTCATCAACCGTCAAAAAAAAATTAAAACACATTATTACTTCCCTGCGCGTGATGTCACGCGCCGCCGATTTGACCTTTTAGTGTTTTTACGATTATTGAGTTGAAAGTTGAAATCTATTGCAAAGCTCTCTTTTTTTTTTGTCGGTTGGCAGCTCCTGCTCCATAGAATTAGAAAAACATTAGAGATTGGATTAATTTTTTTGGCCAATATTGACTTGAATGTTTAGATCTGTAAAAATCCATTACTCAGATGTGCAAAACACCCTCTGCCTCTTCACTGAATTGGCAGCCCCTACACCGCTATCCAATTAGAGAAACACCTGTGTCCCACGCCGTCGTTCTGATGAAGCATTAACTTGAAAGAAACTATTAACTAATAGTGGTATAATCTTTGCCTTTTTTTATTGCAGGTTGCATAACATGCTGGTGTCCGTGCATCACTTTTGGGCGAATAGCAGAGATTGTTGACAAAGGGTCATCATGTAAGAATTAACTTGTTCTTGTGATGGTGAATTATGAACATAACTACCTATATATATATATATATATATGAATATTGTGAATTCATTTGTGATATGGTTGCAGCATGTGGTGCTAGTGGGGCTCTGTATACACTAATAGCATGCGTGACTGGTTGTGCTTGCTTCTATTCATGCTTCTACCGTTCAAAAATGAGGCAGCAATACTTGTTGAAAGAAAGCCCTTGTGGGGATTGCTTGCTTCATTGCTGCTGCGAGACTTGCGCCTTATGCCAAGAGTATAGGGAGCTTGAAACTCGCGGATTCGACATGATCATTGGTATATATAAAACTAACTCTCTCTCTCTATCTCTCTCTCCCTCCCTCTATCTCCCTCTCTCTCTCTCTCTCTCTCTCAATATATTATACCTTGAAAGAAAAATGGAAGACAGATTGAAGTAAAAGCTTCTGAGAAGGAAAATGTTGTAGTTTTTAGCTACAACTTTGAATTTGAACACAAAACTTATAAACACTGAGGACAACATCAATACCAAATTATTTGATAATCAATCATGTTATAATAATCATTAATTAACTATCTTTTGTCCTAATAGGACTCTGTTTTGTTCCATCTAGGTTGTAACTGAACATGTTTTAGTTATCATTAAACTCCCTTTATATCAGCTCTGTTTTCTTCAATACAACCTGTATCTACTATCTAGGCACGTGCTAACAATTATAACACTCAAATGCTTAATTTTATGATGATCAATTTAATAAAATACATGTTAGCAAGGAAAAGTGCCCAACTGCCCATCTATATTTCAGCATTACACTAGTATAATATTGAGAAAATAAATTTCATGTCTTGTAGAGAAAGGCTTTCTAAAATTTCTCTTCTGAAAATTCAAAACAAAAGCCATTACCCTCTTGAATCGTTATTTTACTCTTGCTATTTATTGTTTTCACATTAATTATTTATGAGATTTTTTATTGACATTATAATTAAGATGAATGTTTGAAATTGGATAGGATGGCATGGGAACGTTGAGCAACGGAATCGTGGAGTAGCTATGACCCCAATGGCTCCAACCGTCGAAAACGGCATGAGTCGATGAAGTGCAACAATTATATGAGACAAGTGTGACTTGAGATATCTCAATGGATCGTGGATCGTGGTTTAGTAGTACTAAAATTGTTCTATGTTTTGTGAATTGTTCGAACCTAAAATTGTAGTCAAAGAAAAAAAAGAAAAAAAGTGTGAGTAGAAATATGAATATCATTTGTGGTACAAAGAACAGACATTATTATATTTTTAGGTGATAGTTCTTGTAAGTTGTAATTAATGCTTTCATGCTTTTGTATAAATGTGGTCTATTATTACCACGGAGGCCAAATAGAGGAATCTTCATTGAATAATAGAGATTCCTTTCGTCTATATATCCTTTTCTTTTGGCTCACTCTATTTCTACATCCTTATTTGCTAATGTTAATACTTAATTAACATAATATAATTAAATTGACACCAATACCGTTTAATCATTTTGGTGAGAACTAATTTAACAAATTAATTAGCTATATTTATTAATTCTTTTAGAGATATTCATAGTATCTTTTTTTTTCACTCTATTTATCAATCCTCCTTAATTTTTCTTCTTTTAATTTTTTTCATATTAGCCATTCTTTTTTTACTTTTGATAAACTACAAAATATAATTTTGAAAATAGTAGTGAACCTTCCTTTTTTCTTTTGGTCTACGTTAACTTCATTACTTCATTTAGTGTATAGTTGTAAAAATATGTAGTTTATATGAATAAAAAAGGAAAAGTAAACATAGAATTCTCATATTATTAATTTCAATCTTCTATGTAACAATTTTTCTTTAGATATTGATAGTCTATGCATATTTGGTCAAAATATTAATGGGGAAGATTGAGAAAGCGAGGAAAGAAAATATACACCTTTTTTTTCTCGTTAAATAGATAGAAATATTATTAGACTTTTTCCATTGGGAATATGGATGAGGATTTAAACCTAGATCTTTAATGTTTTTGAGAGATTCCTGAACCAATTATGGTATATATCTTAGTGTATATCTACCCATTTACATGTTGCTATTAATTCTATAATCATTATAATAATTTATTTATTAGAAAATAATTATATTTTAATTTAAACAATAGCTCAAATAGTTGTGTCTAACATTTAAACTTGGGGAAATTTTCAGCATCTGGTTTCAAATCTTTGCATGTTTAGTTCTTTATGGTTTATTTCTTTTTCGGATTAGAAGTTCTAAATAATTAATTAAAGTATCATTTGATGGTATTATTATTAAGTTAGATGTTTACATATTTTCATTGTATAATTACAAGTAGACTTCGTTGCACCCCTGTGTGGGTTCCGGAGTCTCTTTTTTCTTTTTCTTTTTTAATTGTCTTTTGGAACTCTCTCATATGAGAAAAAGACTAATATTGTAAAATGCTTTTATGCCATGTCTAGATAGTTAAAGTAGCAGCACTAGTTGAATTCTATGAATGAAAATAGCAAGTTAGAATTTTGACATTTTCATTTCTTTCGTGTATGACATGCTATGTTGACTGCTTCGTGATTTTTGTTAAACGGAAGCTATCAGTACCACATGTTAAAAAAAAGTTATCAAGTGCCATGTCATGTGCCAACTCATCAGTCAAGTCAAAGTTAGTTTAGAAGTTGGTTACTGTTTAGGTGTTCTGATAAGATTAGTTATAGTCAGTTAAACAAGTTAGCTAAGTAGTGATTAGCTGGTTTTACAATCTTCCGAAAGAAGATTCATCTCTTCTATATATATTGGTACACTATTACTCAGTATGTATTAAGTAGAATTTATTTTCATTCTAATAGATCAGTTCTACAATACAGTTACATTTTCTTTTGTCTCTCTCTTTCTCTCTCTCTCTCTTTGCATAATTTCTCTGTTTCTGGTGTGCTTCACTTCCTGCTACACGAACATGGTTCTTGCTTCACTCTTGCTTGGCTTCAATCATCTTTGACAGTTGATGGCTAATCTGGTTGTTGAAAGATTCTTCAACTCTAACATGGTATCAGAGCAGCTCTAATGGCGGATCACGGTGCTTCTTCTGTGACGTTATCACAAGGATCAGGGAATTCCATTTTTTCAATGTTAGGTCAATCTCTCACCATCAAACTCGATCGAAGTAATTACTTAATCTGGAGGAACCAACTACTAAATGTAGTAATTGCAAATGGCTATGAGGAGATTCTTGATGGATCCAAGTCATGTCCAGAAAAGTTCATCCAAGATTCCATGTCTGATGTAGGTGTGTTGACACTAAATTCAGAATATACTTTCTATCAAAGGCAGAATCGTCTTGTGATGAGTTGGATCTATGCCTCATTAACTGAGCAGATCATGGCTCAAATCATGTCATACAACACTACTGCAGAAATCTGGAGGTCATTAGCAGATTGTTTTGCTGGTTCCTCGAGAGCAAGAATTATGGAACTCAAGCTAAAATTGCAAACTACACAGAAAGGCAATCTTGGAGTATGGGATTACATCTTAAAGATTAGAAGTGTTTGCGATAATTTGAGAGCCATAGGGGAACATATCACTCAGGATGATCAAGTCATGGCAATCTTGAGTGGTTTGGGTCTTGAGTACAATCCTATAGTTGCTCCACTTACTTTTGAGTCCATATCTGTCGAAAGTCTACAGAGTCATCTACTGGCTTTTGAAGGATGATTGGAAAGGCAAAAATCAGTTGATGAACAAGTCTTGATGCAGGTGAATGTTGCACAATTCAGGCAGTTTGCAGGAAAGAAGAAGTTCCAGTTTGGAAATTCTAGTTCTGGTTTTCAATCTGAAAGTGGTTATGTACCAGGTCGTAATTCTTAGTCTGGAAATGGAAATATGCAGAACCGAAACTTCTTAAGCCAAGGTAATTCATTCAGAAGGAACAAACCTGGCTATGGCAGTGGCAACAGACCTCAATGCCAAATCTGCCACAAATCTGGTCACGTAGCAGCTAAGTGTTGGCATAGGTTTGATGGTGATTTTCAACTAAATCTAGTGAATGGAAACAAGTCACAGACTCCAGAGCCACAAGCATTAATGGCCACTACAGGAGCTGTAGATAATACCCTATGGTTTCTAGATACAGGAGCTACACACCTTGTGACTGCTGATTTAGGCAACCTGTCATTGCAGGAGAAGAGGGAGTCACTGTTGGGAATGGTAAGTCTTTGGCTGTGCACAATACAAGTACTTCGTTTATTCCAACACAATAGAAATTTGTTGTTAAGTAATGTGTTGCATGTACCTAAGATAACTGCAAATTTAGTTAGTGTTCAAAAACTCTGTCAAGATAATGCTACCTATGTTGAATTTCATCCTTATTGCTTTCTTGTGAAGGATCAGACAACCAAGGAGGTGTTGCTCCAAGGAAAACTTGACCAAGGCATGTATAAAGTCATGACAACAATGGTTTCTGACCAAGAGTATTCTGTTAGTAATAATACTAAAGCACTTCAAGTGTTTAGTTTGGATTCTGTTAAGCATAAATTTGATTTGCAATTGTGGCACAATAGACTAGGCCATCTTGCTACTGAAATAGTAAATAGGGTTATGTCCCAATGCCATTTACCTAGTTTCAAGTGTAATAATACACCTATATGCAGCTCATGCCAATTGGCCAAAGTCACAAGTTGCCATTTGTAAAATTTGTTTCTAGAGCAATAAAACCTTTTGAACTAGTACATGCAGATCTATGGGGTTCACCTTCTTGTACTTCTGTGAATGGGGCGTGTTATTTTCTGTTGTTCATTGATGATTATACACGTTTTTCCTGGATTTATCTTCTCAAATCCAAATCTGATACTTTGGCTATGTTCTAAAATTTTCAAAGAATGGTAGAAAGGCAGTTTGAATGTAAGATTAAAATACTTCAATCTGACTTTGGAGGTGAGTTTTCTGTTTTTGAACAGTTAGTCAAAACTCTTGGTATACATCACAGATTTTCATGCCCATATACACCAGAACAAAATGGCATAGTGGAAAGAAAAAATAGGCATGTTGTTGAGACTGGTCTGTCATTGCTTATTACTGCTGGTATGCCTACCAAGTATTGGACATTTGCTTTCCAAACAGTAGTGTACCTCATAAACAGGCTTCCTACAACTGTGTTAAATCATAAGTCGCCTTATGAATTGTTGTATCAGAAACTTCCAGTGTTTACTCAAGTTAAAACATTTGGTTCCTTATGTTTTCCATATCTCAGGCCCTATCGTGCTCATAAACTAGAAATAAGGTCTGCCTCATGCTGTTTTCTAGGTTACAGTAACAAACATAAAGGTTTTCTGTGTTTAAATATGGAGTCCAAGAAAATTTATATCTCTAGACACGTATTTGCTGAATCCATTTTTCCTTTTAAGTCATTTCTCTCTACAGTACCTGTTAATTCTTTAGAGTGTGCAGTACCAGTGGTTATGTCTCCTGCCCCTAGCATACCCATGGCTCCCAGTATTCAAAATTCAACTGGTTCATCTGAAGTTAATCTACCTTCTCTACAAGTGTCTCCCTCAGGATCATCTCTAGATTTGTCTGCTCCAGAATCTGAGTCTCCTACAATGTCTCATTCTATCCCAGATTCTACATCAGAACTGGTCTTATCATCTCCTACTGTGCCACTACCCACTAGAATGGTGACTCGCAGTTAGAATGGCATTTTTAAGCCCAAAGTTTATACTTCAGCTTATACCATGAAACCTGTGGAACCTTCTACTTATAAGCAAGCAGTTGCATCATCTCAATTGGTTACTGCAGCCTTGCAAGCCAATAACACATGGGAACTTGTGGATTGTCCAAGCAACAAAAACATTGTAGGTTGCAGATGGGTGTACAAGTTAAAGTACAAGGCAGATGGCACCATTGAGAGGCATAAGGCCAGACTAGTAGCTCAAGGGTTCACATAGACATATGACATTGATTTCTTTGAAACCTTTAGCCCAGTGGTGAAACCAGCTACAATCAGAACTGTCCTCACTATTCCTATTTCAAAGGGTTGGCCTCTTCAGCAACTTGATGTCAACAATACATTTCTCAATGGAGATCTCCATGAAGAAGTGTATATGAGGCAACCTCAGGGGTTTGAGGATTCTCAGTATCCTCACTTTGTGTGCAAGCTTAAGAAAACTTTATATGGACTTAAACAAGCTCCTAGAGCTTGGTTTACAAAACTCAAAGTCACATTGATGCTGTGGGGTTTCAAATCTACTCTCTCTGATAGCTCTCTCTTTGTTTTTCAGTCTGCTACAATTGTGATCTATCTACTGGTTTATGTGGATGACATAATTGTCACTGGTTCAAATGTCAGCCTTGTTCAATCTCTTGTGACACATCTGAATTCTGCATTTCCCTTGAAAGATTTGGGGTCTCTACACTACTTTCTAGGAGTTGAAGTTTCTAGGCATGACACCTATCTTCACTTGAGTCAAACCAAGTACATTTATGATCTGTTACACAAGGCAGGGCTTGAGAGTGCTAAGCCTGCCCTCACTCCTATGGTCAGTTCTCAGATCTTGTCCATTACTGATGGTCAACCTCTAACTCAACCTTTTCATTATCATAGCTTAGCTGGAGCTTTGCAGTATTGTACCATCACTAGACCAGATATTGCTTTTACTGTGAATAAATTGTGCCAGTTCATGAGCAATCCCACTGATGTTCACCTGCAAGCAGCTAAGAGAGTTTTGAAGTATCTAAGGGGCACCCTCACTCATGGTCTCACTCTCTACAGGTCATCTTCTTTGTTTCTGCTTGCTTATTCTACTCTGACTGGGCTGGCTGTCCAGATGACAGATGCAGCACCAGTGGCCATGCTATCTTCCTTGAAGCAAGCTTAATCTCATGGTCCTCAGGCAAGCAAAAAGTTGTGGCTCGTTCAAGTACTGAGGCAGAGTATAGAGCTTTAGCTAATGCCACCTCAGAGTTACTTTGGTTGCAATCTCTTCTAATAGAACTTCACTGCTCTCTTCCTACTGCTCCCTTGCTTCTCTGTGACAACTTGAGTGCTACCTTTCTTGCAGCCAATCCTATCCTTCATGCCCGTACAAAGCACATTAAGATTGACTGTCATTTTGTAAGGGAAAGGGTCCTTAGTAAAGCTCTCAAACTATGTCATGTACCTACCTCCGATCGGCTAGCAGACATACTGACCAAGCCTTTATCCTCTACGGCTGTTCTGTCCAATCGTTCCAAACTCACTATTCTTTCCAGAAACATGAGTTTGAGGGGGGATGTTAAACAGAAGCTATCAGTACCACATGTTAAAAAAAAGTTATCAAGTGCCACATCATGTGCCAACTCATCAATCAAGTCAAAGTTAGTTTAGTAGTTGGTTACTGTTTAGGTGTTCTGTTAAGATTAGTTATAGTCAGTTAAACAAGTTAGCTAAGTAGTGATTAGCTAGTTTTACAATCTTCCGAAAGAAGATTCATCTCTTCTATATATATTGGTACATTATTACTCAGTATGTATTAAGTAGAATTTATTTTCATTCTAATATATCAGTTCTACAATACAGTTACATTTTCTGTTGTCTCTCTCTTTCTCTCTCTCTCTCTCTCTGCATAATTTCTCTGTTTCTGGTGTGCTTCACATCCTGCTACACGAACATTGTTCTTGCTTCACTCTTGCTTGGCTTCAATCATCTTTGACAGTTGATGGCTAATCTGGTTGTTGAAAGATTCTTCAACTCTAACAATTTTGACCTTAGACTTCTTGATATCTCTTACTTGATCTCCTGAATCATTCTGAGCAATGTTATAGTTAATTATTATGGCTGCTTCAAGAACTATGCTTTCAAATTAAAGGGTTCCAAGATAAGAGCATTAGTAATGGATCAAAATCATATAAAAACTCAACTAACAAAAGAAACAAACAAAATTAAACAACATCAACAATATAATAACATTGAATTTTATTAGTGGCAAATCATAATCAACCATGCAACGAGAAACAATCCAAATGTTATGCTGAGTAAGATGCATATATGGATTTTGAGGAAGCAAGCCTATCTATGAATGGTAAGCTTGCGATTCTGCATCTGTCCTTGTACAAACATTTTCTAAGAAATCAGGATTAATGTAAAGTACTGATGGATGGTGATGGCGGGGACAAACTAGGTTTTAATCACGATGATGGCGGCGCCACTTTTCTATGTGATGGCGGTGAATGGTGCCAAGGAGCTAGGGGTTGATTAGGTAGGTTACCCAGCTTTCTGAAACTCATATCTGCAAAAGGCTAAAATTTGTCAAGAACCAATTTATCATAAAAGCTTAAGCCTTTAGGTAAAGGCCCTAGAACGATTTTATATCTAACATGCCCCTGCACGCGAAAGCCCTTTGGGCTTGAAGCATGGACAAAACACATGCTCACTTATACTATGTGCTAAAATTTTAATTTAATTGAGAAAGTGAGGACATAATGATTCAATCACTTGATCATTTAGTCAAAGAGGCTCTAATATATATCATATCAAGAATCGATTCAACTCAAAAACTTAAACTTTTAGGTGAAAGCCCATAAATAATTTTATATCTAATAAAATTAGCATCAAATTTGTGGGTGAAGTCAATTGAAAAGAATACTTTTTCTTGTTTACAACATACAAAATAATTTGTCACCTACACTTAATTTAGTTGATTGGATGGGCGAGGATTTTAATGCAGATATTAAAATATTTAATTATCAATGTTGTTAGATAGATGATAAATTTTGGTAAGGAATCAATGCTTTTTTAACATGTTAAGACATTTTGAGGTTTTTTCTTAATAGCTTAAATTTTTGGACCAAATGGTTTTTTAAAAAATGTATAAAACCAATATAAAATGTTTTTCTCTTATATTGAAAGTATTATATTCTCAGCTAAGAAACTTTTTAATCCATTGCTAGAGGCAACATGTAATTAATTTTTCAAGGGTACAAAGCAAGAGATTTCTGCTAGAAACAAAAATAATCCGACACTTGATAAATTTATTGAAATATATATGAATAATTAAAATTATCTTCCCTTTGATCAATAACTAAATATGAATTTTCAAAGTATGGTGTTCATGTTACTTAAAATTAATTTTTGTTAAATCAAAATTTTGTTTTATTTTTTAAAAAAGACTAAATAAATACTCCTAATCCAATTTTGATAAGGAAGATATTCCAGTGTTCAAATTTTTTAAAAAAAAAAAAAAAAATCTTTCTGAGAAAAAGGACTAACCTGCTTGAACTTGAATCAACTGCGTGAACATGATGAAGAAGATTAATACTACAAGCAGAAGCATATAAGGGAAAGTCAGAGAAGAGAGAGCCATTTCCTAGAAGGGAGATTAATTGAATTGCTGGGTCCTTTCCACATAGACAAGTCAAGCGAAGAAAGAAGACAAAACCTTCAAATTTTCGTTCATTCTTGGAAGCTGCTATGATGTCGACTTGCATCCTTCGATGGAAAATTGGAAACTGGTCCTCACCCTCCATCCACCACGATACCATATGGCTAATTTTATTCTCTACTATATAAATACAAATCCCACACCACTATCCAAATCTCCCTATCCAACAAAAAGCAAAGAAGAAAAAAATCTCTCTTTGCAAATTTGCATCTTATCTGCTGGATCTACCTCTTGGCCAAACCAGATTTTTCATTTTTGAAGAGACAAATTATGTATCCACCAAAGTCGAATGGTTACGAGAAGTACTATGATGCACCAGCACCGCCACCACCGTATGGTCAGCCAACCACCACCGGTTTGCCTGTGAGCTCCACCACCAACACCTCCAGTTACTACTCCTCCGAAAATTCCGGGCAGTATGGAGGAGCCCTCCACCTTAAGTCTAGACCTCGAGTCCCTTGGTCCACCGGTCTCTGTGACTGCATCTCAGATAGCAAATTATGTAAGCCCCCTCCCTCGGCAGCCCTCATAAAAAGTTTAAAACACATTATTACTTCCCTGTAGTGGCGCGTGATGTCACGCGCCTCCGATTTCCTTGACCTTTTAGTGTTTTTGCGATTATTGACTTGAAAGTTGAAATCTATTGCAAAGCACTATTTTGTCGCTTGGCAGCTCCTGCTCTATACAATTAGAAAAACATTAGAGATTGGATTAATTTTTTTGGCCAATATTGACTTGAATGTTTAGATCTGTAAAAATCCATTACTCAGATGTGCAAAACACCCTCTGCCTCTTCACTGAATTGGCAGCCCCTACACCGCTATCCAATTAGAGAAACACCTGTGTCCCACGCCGTCGTTCTGATGAAGCATTAACTTGAAAGAAACTATTAACTAATAGTGGTATAATCTTTGCCTTTTTTTATTGCAGGTTGCATAACATGCTGGTGTCCGTGCATCACTTTTGGGCGAATAGCAGAGATTGTTGACAAAGGGTCATCATGTAAGAATTAACTTGTTCTTGTGATGTGATGGTGAATTATGAACATAACTACCTACATATATATATATATGAATATTGTGAATTCATTTGTGATATGGTTGCAGCATGTTGTGCTAGTGGGGTTCTGTATACACTAATGGCATGCGTGACTGGTTGTGCTTGCTTCTATTCATGCTTCTACCGTTCAAAAATGAGGCAGCAATACTTGTTGCAAGAAAAACCTTGTGGGGATTGCTTGCTTCATTGCTGCTGCGAGCCTTGCGCCTTATGCCAAGAGTATAGGGAGCTTGAAACTCGCGGATTCAACATGATCATTGGTACACTCTCTCTCTCTCTCTCTCTCTCTCTCTCTCTACCTTGAAAGAAAAATGGAAGACTTAAGATTGAACTAATAGCTTCTTTGATGGAAGATATTGTAGTTTTTGGCTACAACTTTGAATTTAAACACAAAACTTATAAATTTTGATGACCACCTCAGTATCATTTAATTATTTGATAATCAATCATGTTATAACTGATCATGTTGTAATAATCATTAATTAACTATATTTTGTCCTAATATGACTCTGTTAGTAAAATCTCAACCCTCCATTCTAATTTAACATCTATCTATGGTTGTTGTTGTGCCAACTCATCCTTTTTAAAAAAAAATTTCTTTCCTTTTCTCTTTTTCTACTCGGCGCCTTCTCATCTCCTCTGCCTCTTCACTCTTACCCATCAACTTCTTCAGCGCCACCTCCACCTTCTATTTCCCGACCAGTGTCTTCAGTTCTTTATCCCACGACGCCCACTCTTGACTCCCCACTTTGACCCCAATTCTCAACACATCAGTAACCAACTTCTCATTCGAAAACTGCTCCGCCGAGAGCCGCCATGTAATCATCTGCTTTCCGGCACTCACCCCTTCTAGCGTCGAATTCCACCCACAATGGGTCATGAACCCTCCAACCCCACCATGCTCTAGTATCAATAGCTGTGGAGCCCAGCCTCTTATTATCAACCTCTTGTTCGATTCCTTTATCCTCTCTTCAAATCCACTGGGAAGCCAAGTTTCTTCCTTTCCGGAAGAATTGAGGATCTTTCCCACTGCCCAAATGAATGATTGATCAGAAGCCTCTAGAGCATATGCGATTTCCATTAGCTGCTCTGGAGGAAAACGAGCTAAGCTTTCAAAGCTAATATAAAGAACTGAATTGGGTTGTTTGGAATTCAACCAATTCAAGCAACTTTGCTCGTCAATTGTGGATAATTTCCCTCTCTCTGTTTTATCTGCAGCGTTTCTGTTACACAGGGACACTGGCCCTATAATCCATACTTTCTTTCCCCTCTCGTTTCTGAGATAATTTGCGTAAGATGGTTCCAATTCATGGATGTTAAAGGGTGAGATGGGTAAGAGTGAAGAGGCAGATGAGATGAGAAGGCGCCGAGTAGAGAAAGAGAAAAGGAAAGAGAATTTTTTTATAAGAAGGGTGACAACAACAACCATAAATAGATGTTAAATTAAAATGGAGGGTTGAGATTTTACTAACAAGACTCGGTAGCAACATGACTGGATCCGCCCCCTCTGTTTTGTTCCATCTAGGTTGTAACTGAACATGTTTTAGTTATCATTAAACTCCATTTACATCAGCTGTGCTTTCTTCAATACAACCTGTATCTACTATCTAGGCTCAAATGCTTAATTTTATAAAGATCAATTTAATAAAATGCATGTTAGCTAGGAAAAGTGCCCAACTGCCCATCTATGTTTCAGCATTATACTAGTATAATATTGAGAAAATAAATTTCATATCTTGTAGAGAAAGGCTTTCTAAAATTTCTCTTTTGAAAACCCAAAACAAAAGCCATTAATTACCCTCTTGAATCGTTATTTTACTCTTTCTATTTATTGTTTTCACATTAATTATTTATGAGATTTTTGATTGAGATTATAATTAAGATGAATGTTTGAAATTGGATAGGATGGCATGGGAACGTTGAGCAACGGAATCGTGGAGTAGCTATGACCCCAATGGCTCCAACCGTCGAAAACGGCATGAGTCGATGAAGTGCAACAATTATATGAGACAAGTGTGAGTTGAGATATCTCAATGGATCGTGGTTTAGTAATACTAAAATCGTTTTATGTTTTGTGAATTGTTTGAACCTAAAATTGTAGTCGAAAAAAAAAAAAAAAAAAAAGTGTGAGTAGAAATATGAATATCATTTGTGGTACAAAGAACAGACATTATTATATTTTTAGGTGATAGTTCTTGTAAGTTGTAATTAATGCTTTCATGCTTTTGTATAAATGTGGTCTACTATTACCACGGAGGCCAAATAGAGAAATCTTCATTGAATAATAGAGATTCCTTTCGTCTATATATCCTTTTCTTTTAGCTCACTCTCTTTCTACATTCTTATTTGCTAATGCCAATACTTAATTAACATAATATAATTAAATTGACACCAATACCGTTTAATCATTTTGGTGAGAACTAATTTAACAAATTAATTAGCTATATTTATTAATTCTTTTAGAGATATTCATAGTATCTTTTTTTTTCACTCTATTTATCAATCCTCCTTAATTTTTCTTCTTTTAATTTTTTCATATTAGCCATTCTTTTTTTACTTTTGATAAACTACAAAATATAATTTTGAAAATAGTAGTGAACCTTCCTTTTTTTTCTTTTGGTCTACGTTAACTTCATTACTTCATTTAGTGTATAGTTGTGAAAATATGTAGTTTATATGAATAAAAAGGAAAAATAAACATAGAATTATCATATTATTAATTTCAATCTTCTATGTAACAATTTTTCTTTAGATATTGATAGTCTATGCATATTTGGTCAAAATATTAATGAGGAAGATTGAGAAAGTGAGGAAAGAAAATATACACTTTTTTTTTCTCGTTGAATAGATAGAAATATTATTCGACTTTTTCCATTGGGAATATGGATGAGGATTTAAACCTATATCTTTAATGTTTTTGAGAGATTCCTGAACCAATTACGGTATATATCTTAGTGTATATCTACCCATTTGCATGTTGCTATTAATTGTATAATCATTATAATAATTTATTTATTAGAAAGTAATTATATTTTAATTTAAACAATAGCTCAAATAGTTGTGTCTAACATTTAAACTTGGGGAAATTTTCAGCATCTGGTTTCAAATCTTTGCATGTTTAGTTCTTTATGGTTTTTTTTTCGGATTAGAAGTTCTTAATGATTAATTATAGTATCATTTGATGGTATTATTATTAAGTTAGATGTTTACATATTTTCATTGTATAATTACTAGTAGACTTCGTTGCACCCCTATATGGGTTCTGGAGTCTCCATGTCTAGGTAGTTAAAGTAGCAGCACTAGTTGAATTCTATGAGATTCTATGAATGAAAATAGCAAGTTAGAATTTTGATATTTTCATTTCTTTCGTGTATGACATGCTATGTTGACTGCTTCATGATTTTGACCTTAGACTTCTTGATATCTCTTACTTTATCTCCTGAATCATTCTGAGCAATGTTATAGTTAATTATTATGACTGTTTCAAGAACTAGGCTCTCAAAGGGTTCCAAGATAAGAGCATTAGTAATGGATCAAAAATCATATAAAAACTCAACTAACAAAAGAAACAGACAAAATTAAACAACATCAACTATATAATAACATCGAATTTTATTAGTGGCAAATCACAATCAACCATGCAACGAGAAATAATCCAGATGCTGTGCTGAGTAAGATGCATATAGGGATTTTGAGGATGCAAGCCTATCTATGAATGGTAAGCTTGCGATTCTGCATCTGTCCTTGTACAAACATTTTCTAAGAAATCAGGATTAATGTAAAGTACTGATGGATGGTGATGGCGGCGCCACTTTTCTATTTTTTGGCGGTGAATTGAGCCGAGGAGCTGGGGGTTGATTAGGTTTGTTACCTAGCTTCCTGAAACTCATATCTGCAAAAAGCTAAAATTTGTCAAGAACCAATTTATCCTAAAATTTTAAGTTTTTAGGTAAAGGTTCATGAATGATTTTATATCTAACACGTCTCCGCATTCAAAAGCTCTTTGGACTTGAAGCATGAACAAAGCACAAGTTCATTTGTATCATGTGTTGACATTTCAATTTAATTGAGAAAGTGAGAGTATAATGATTCAATCACTTGACCTTTTTGTCAAAGAGGCTCTCATATTATATCATGTCAAGAACCAATTCAACCCAAAAACTTAAGCTTTTAGATGAAGGTCTATGAATGATTTTATATCTAACAAAATTAGCATCAAATTTGTGGGTGAAGCCAATTGAAAAGAATCCATTTTCTTGTTTATAGCATACAAAATAATTTGCCACCTACACTTAGATTAGTTGATTGGATAGGCGACTAAGGCGAGGATTTTAATGCAGATCTTAAAATATTTAAGAGTAAAACCCATTTTTGGTCCTTGAAAGATTGGTTCGGTGACACTTTAGTCCTTGAAAGATTTTTACCGACACTTTAGTCCCTGAAAAATCATTCCGTCCGCCATTTTAGTCCTCCGCTAGGGTCCGTTAATGAGACTTAACAGAAAATACTACGTGGCACGTTAAGTGCTGATGTGGCCGTCAATTGATGAGGTGGCAAGCTTATGTGGCAGGACATTAGTAAAATGACACTGTTTTGTCTCATTTCTTCCGCTCCCCTCTCATTTCTCTCTCTCTCTCTTCCTCTCCTCTCTCATTTCTCTCTCTCTCTCTTCCCATCCTCTCTCATTTCTTTCTCTCTCCCCCTCCTCTCTCATTTCTCTCTCTCTCTCTCTTCTCTGCAACTCCAACAACCTAGGCTCTCACCCTCTCTCTCGCACACCACAATGCTCGGAGCTCTCTCTATCTTTTCTCCAACTCCAACAACCTAGACTCTCACCTCTTCTCGCACCTCTGTTTCTTCAAGCTCAAATACCCCACCACCACCACAACCCTATCCCTTCCACACATAAAACAAGAAGACCACCATAACCAAACCTCACCACAATCTCCGTCTCCTTCCCTTTCCTCTTCCAACACATATATCTTCAACTCCTTTTACGACGTCGTCACCACCTCTCACTCAACCTCCAAATCCACCACCTCCGATGACTCCAGGTCTTGGGACCCACCTCCGCCGCCGCCTCCAGACTTCGCTGCCATCTTCTCCTCACAGCGGTTCTTCTTTTCCTCCCTTGGCCGCTCCAACTCCATCATAGAGTCCTCTGACACTCGCCCCTACAACTCCAACAAAGACAGCAACACAAGCAAAGTGATACCCAGAGGAGACCATATGCATGAAACTGAAAACCAGAGAGAGACTCAGCAACCCATTTTTACTGTAGCAACTTGATAGGTCCCAGTCAAGTGTAGCAGAATAGTGGCAGAATCGTGGCCACATCCATCCACGTCCAATACCCAGTCCGAGTTGCATGACTCAGTGAGTTATGTGTACCCCGAGTTATGTGACTCAGCCATGCATGCAACCCACACGGATATAGCGTCTCACACATGGCATGTCCTCCCTTCTCCATGTTCTCCCTTGTTTTAAAGTAACCTATGTATGCTAAGGAAATAAGATCTCCTGGGTTCAAAAACAGCCGAGGCACCCACACGGATATAGCATCAAATGGATCACCAACTTTGTGTTCTTGATGCTTGTTGGTGACGTCTATTAAGGTATCAACTGCTGATTTTAGTGCCACCCTGGCAAAGACTCTGGCTTCGTAGACCTTCTCCTTAAGTTTCTGATGTTTGATCCACTCTAATGTTAGGGATATCATAGGAGGATTAAACAGATAGGTTTCGAGTGGAAAACCCTTCTTTGCCATTTTCTTCCCTGTAACAAGAGCTATGGCTGCATCTAAAGAGTTTCCAGCGAGCCATACCTTATCTACTCCCTTTGAATTAACCAGCTTGTTAACACAAGTGATTGCCTTTTTGAAACGGGAGCTCTTAGTTAATTTGTTAGTGATGCACTTAGCGTCCAACAATAAGTCTTGATACCTTGTAGATTTTTGAAGCATGGTGCCTCGAAACGCAACAAGAAATTTGGGTCCTTTCGAGACTGTTGCTGAGGATTTGAGTTGGTAAATAGCACCAAAGATGGATTCGTCACCAGAGATGAATTCGTCATTTGAGTCAATGAGTACCAAAGATGGATTGTGGTGTGCGAGAGAGAGGGTGAGAGCCTGGGTTGTTGGAGTTGGAGAGAAGAGAGAGAGAGAAATGAGAATGGAGGGGAAGAGAGAGAGAGAGAAATGAGAGAGGAGGGGGAGAGAGAGAGAAATGAGAGAGGAGGGGAAGGGAGAGAGAGAAATGAGAGATACGGGGAAGAGAGAAAGAGAAATGAGAGAGGAGGGGAAGAGAGAGAGAGAGAAATGAGAGAGGAGGGGAAGAAATAAGACAAAACGGTGTCGTTTTACTAATGCCTTGCCACATAAGCTTGCCACCTCATCAATTGACGGCCATATCAGCACTTAACGTGCCACGTGGCATTTTCTGTTAAGTCTCATTAACGGACCTTAGCGGAGGACTAAAATGGCTGACGGAATGATCTTTCAGGGACTAAAGTGTCGGTAAAAATCTTTCAAGGACTAAAGTGTCACCGAACCAATCTTTCAAGGACCAAAAAGGGGTTTTACTCAATATTTAATTATCAATGTTGTTAGATAGATGATAAATTTTGATAAGAAATCAATGCTATAGTTCATCAAGATTTTGCTGTAACAAGGGTATTTTAAGAACTGGTGATGTTCAAGTAAGTAGCATTAAATGATGATATTTTATTATATTTTTTGTTGTTGTAATTTTTTCTACGAAAAAGGTGTAACAATATATATATTTGTTCTCGTGTGATCTTTTGTACAGTGGATGTCTGCAGGCAAAGAAGTAATGCACTCTGAAATGCCAGCAGGACCAGGAACCCATACAGGAGTGCAGCTATGGATCAATTCAACCAAAAAGGAGAAAATGTAAGAAATGTTTGGTTCTGTATGTTAGAAAAACGATAATGGAGACTAACTAGGTTGGCTTTGAGGCGTGAACAATTACACTGTCTTGAGTGTAATATTGCTTCTCTATAAAAGCAAGTTACCCTAGGATACAACAAAGCCCTCAAAACTCTCAATGGAAAAGTGAATTCTAATGCATTAGGGTGTTCCCTTTTATAGATTTGAAAAGACACGAATGAACAAATATAATTGGTCAGAAATTAACAGACATAATTGTCTATTCGGAATAGTCACAATTGTCTGTTCGGAATAGTCACAACAGTCTGTTCAATACAGACACAATTGTCTATTCGAGTTTATTCATCTGAACCTGTTAATTTAATTAACTACCATCCGAATCGGGTAAAACCGACCCGACCCGGTCCGATCCAGATATTAAAACCAATGTTAAAATATTTGTCAAATCGATCAAGTGCCCAAGTGCCAATCAAAGACCAATAATGGACTTTGTCTTGCTAGGTTATTTGGGCTTGTCAAATGGGCTTGTGCCCATTTAACTAAAGTGACTTTATAACTTTAGTTTGCATTTATAAAGTCTTTTACATACTCTAAGTTAACCAATGTGGGACTTGGTTAATTATTAACATATTTACAAACTATTTCAACAATTTTTGTAATCATAGAGCACCCATGTTCTCTTGTCAGATGATGGTCCTGGATCCCTTCGAGAAGGATGTCGTAGAAAGGGGCCGCTCTGGATTGTTTTTGAAGTTTCGGGTACAATTCAGATTTCATCATACCTGAGTGTGTCATCTTATAAGACAATAGATGGCAGGGGTCAGAGGATAAAGCTCACTGGGAAAGGTTTAAGGTTGAAAGAATGTGAGCACATGATTGTGTGCAATCTTGAATTTGAGGGTGGTAGGGGCCATGATGTTGATGGCATTCAAATAAAACCAAACTCTCGTCACATATGGATAGACCGCTGCAGTCTTCGTGATTATGATGATGGACTTATAGACATTACAAGACAAATCACAGATATTACTGTATCTAGGTAGGCGCATGATTGGAATGAGAATAATGATTGACCAAATATGCTGTATTGTAATGATATCTATGACTTTTGGTTCCAGATGTCATTTTGCAGAACATGACAAGACCATGCTAATTGGAGTTGACCCATCTCACGTTGGCGATAGATGCATTCGGGTGACAATTCATCATTGCTTCTTTGATGGGACTCGGCAAAGGCACCCCCGTGTGAGATTTGGAAAGGTTCATCTCTACAATAATTACACCAGACACTGGGGTATATATGCTGTTTGTGCTAGTGTTAAGTCCCAGGTAAGTGCTTCTCCTATCCTCATAACATAGCATCTTCTGATATTTTGCATCCTAGTTATTGGCAATATTTATATAGTAAATTGTTTTTTTTCTAAATAATTTTACAGATATACTCTCAGTGCAACATATATGAAGCAGGAAATAAGAAAAAAACTTTTGAATTTTATATGGAGAAGGTAGAATACTTGGCTCTTCACTCCATGTTTGATATTTTATTCTCATCAATTAATAAGTGCCCTTCATGGCCTATTTTGCAGAACTTCTTTTTTTTGGTCTAACACTTATATTTGGGAAATGAAGATTCAATACATGCTCAAAATAACTCTATTTCAATTCAGCGTTCATCTCTGACTCTATTAATTAGGGCCCTTCATGTCCTTATCTTGCAGAATTTTATAATATTGTTTTCACATATGCATTGATGTTAGAGTTACGTGTCTTTGAAATGGAGATAGTAAACAATTAGTCTTTAATCCAACCATAGTTTACCAGTTGTTGTACATAGTTTAACCCTAGTGCCTACCCTTGCTTTTTCCCTTTTGAGATTGCTTCACATCTTAGACAGTAGT
>QAOA01006301.1:0-13060 GCA_003255065.1 Cercis canadensis | reverse complement strand
TAATTTTTAAGAAAAAAAATTTAGTCTAATATTAAAAACAATTTTTATCAAAACAAACAAAGCTTAATATTGGAAACAAGAAAAGAAAACAGATTTGAAATATATTATAAGTATGGGATATAGGGTAAAGGACCCAAGACTTATGTGGGAGTCGAATTTCTTTTCATGCTTCCCAATAAGAAGCCAAAAATAGGGGCAATCTAAATTATATTTCAAACAAAAATATATAATACGTGGTGTTTATAGATGGAATTTGACATTTCAAAATTTTCGTTTTACTGACCATTTAGATGAACTCATATTTTTTATGTCAGAATGAACTCCTCTGTGGTCCTCTTTGAATTCTTTTTACCTATAATTTACTTCTACTTTAGAGTTTTGCTTTTGTTTTTTCTCTTCAAATTCTGGAAAAAGTTTTGAAATATAACTAGCCGTACGTGAAGACCTTGCTGTTATATTTCTCTTCTATCAACTCCATCTGTGAATTCTTTGTTCAAATAATATTAAGTTTACCTTACGTTCTTGTGCAACTAGAGCATTGGGAAAGTATTTTCCCAATGTATAAAACTACTTAACTAAAAGAACAAGAAGATGATATACAAACTGAGATAGAAGAAGGCAAGAACAAAATATGCATATGAATGTGCAATTCAAAACAATTAATGAGGATTACTTAATTTAGCAGNCTCTCCTCTCCTCTCCCCTCCAAAAAAACTCTCAAACAAAGCCTTACAGTTTCTAATTTGGTTATTGTAGGAATGGCAGAATGAGCAATCACTTTGAATCTGGTTTTCAATTTGGTTACCGTGTAGCCAAGGGTGGGTTAATTGAGCCAAAGGAATCAGTACTCTGATTAAAGGATCTCAATCTCTGTTAGTATCAACATAAGTTGGTGGTGAAGTTATACGCATGGAATTGCTAAGTGGAGTGTGTGGCACTCAAAGTTTCATACTCACTTTAATTCTGTAGGCATGGAAAAGAATACATAGTAGAAAGAGATTAGTATCTATGTATGTCATAGAAAAGCCTTTTGGAAAGGAATTTACAAAGCAAAAAAGAGATAGCAGGTGAGTATCCCTACGAGCAATGGATTAATTCCTTGCTTCCTTTTATAATATTATTCTTTTCTTTTCAGAATGAAAATACCAAAAAGAAGATATATTTATGCTCTGTGTATTGTTACATAGAAACGTCAGAATGAACTCCCATATGAATTCGATTACACAAGGGCACCAATGCTAACAAAACTACTCTGAATCTGCCATCACTAAAATAACCATTGAAACGCACAAAATTTCTTCAAAGGACTCTTTACAGATTTATCAATTCAATGAGAAAATTCTGTTGGCATCATTGTACCTCTTGTTGAATAGTTTATAATGATGATTATGAAACCAAGTCTCACATTGGTTGAATTAAATAATGTATAAGGCTTTATAAATGTGAATTAAAGTTATAAAGTAATTTTAGATAATAGGCTACATAAGCCCATAAGACTAGCCCAATAGTCTAGCAAATCAAAGATGCTTAATAGTCTTTGATTGACACTTGGAGCATCTTAGGCTTTGATTTGATAAATATTTTAGAAATAATCGGTTTGGGTCGGTTTGACCCAGTTCGAATAGCAGTTAATTAAATTAAAATGTTTATTAAACAAACAGTTGTATCTATACCTGTTTGGTTTATGAATAAAATCGAATAGATAATTGTGTCTATTTCAAATAGAAAATTATGTTTGTTGATTACTGACTAATCATATTTATTTATTAGTGACTTTTTAAGTCTATAAAATAGAACTCCCCAATACATTAAATTTACTTTTCTATTGAGAATTTTTCAGGGTTTTGTTGTATCCTGGGATAACTTACTTTTAATAGAAAAGAAATATTACACTCAAGACAATGTAATTATACACGCCTCAAAACCATCCATCTATAGTCTCCATTATCATTTTGCTAACACCTCTTGTACAATAGGAATCCAATCAACTATTTGCACTCAGAACAAACAACAAAAGTATTCCAAATACTTCTTCACATAAAATATCCAATGAAACACTCACAAACTATCATTCAGTTGGCATCATTGTAGCTCTTCCCTACAAGAGCAATGCCTTCCAATTATCCAAACTCCTACCTAGTGCCTAACAAAATATTATGAATCCAACTTAAAATAAAACTAGCCAAAGGAATACAAACATTTTGGAAGGGGTTTTTTATCCATTAAAACATGTGACACACACATTCAGTTGGCATCATTGTACACATGACTTTGTACAATAGGAATGCCTACCAATTATCTAAACCCGGCGCCTACTATTACAAATACACCTTCACGTAAAAATAGGCAAAGAAACAGGCACAACCTCTTTTTAAGGGACATTTTATACATTTAAAATGCCAATCAAACAATTTACTTGGCATCATTGTACCACTTGTATACAATAGGTATGACTTCTTGTTATTCACAACTAGCATTATTGTACCTCTTCCGTACAATAGGAATGTCTAAACATATGACTCAAATATTCAATTTGCATCACTTGTACAATAGGAATGCTGACCAATTGTCCTAAAAAACACTCACATTACTTACAAATGCGACCAAAAAATTAAGTCGACATCGTTGTACCTCATTTGGACATTTTTAGTGCCATCACAAATATTCAAAATTCATCTTCACAGAAAAATTGCTAGATCAATGCACGCAAACTTTCACTTAAGGGACATTTTATTCAATTAAACGGTGGACCCAAAATTCATTTGCATCATTGTATCTATTTTGTACAATAGGAATGCCTTCCAACTATCTAGACTCCATATCATCTGCTTAACAAATTAAAATATTCGAGAATTCACCTTCAAATAAAAATGGCCAAAGGAACACAAACATTCTGAAGTGGGCTTTCTATACCTTAAAACATGTCACTCACACAATTAGTTGCATCATTGTACCTGTCTAGTACAATAGGAATGCTTACCAATTATCTCAACTCAACACTTACAGCCAACAAAAATATTCCAAATAAACCTCCACATAAAAATAGGCAAGGAAACACAGGACATTTTACAGAGTTAAACAACCAATCAAAAATATCACTTGGCATCATTGTACCACTTCTTTACAATAGGAAGGTCTTCCAGTCATTACCTCTCATGTACAATAAGAATGCCAATGTGACTCAATATTTTTGTCTTTTACATTAAATACTATTGTTTTGTTTACGCATCGTGCAATGGGAGAGACTAGTTTGTAAATAAGTTATATAAAATTACTTTATTCATAATAATGATGAACTTTTAAGCTATTAGGCATGGTCTAGTAGTAAGAGGTTTGAGTAGTATGCGAAANTGTTCAAACCTTCTTATCATCTTCTAAAAAAAATAAAAAAATAATGATGCAAATTTTGTGAAATAAAATTATTTAATGCGATGTAAAATAGTAAATAAAGAATTGATTATAAAAAAATTGGATTTTCATCCAACGCTTAAAAATGATGTTTTAAGTGTATCATTTTTAAATAGGAAAAATCTTACACAACGAAAGCTATTGGACAATTTGGACGGTCTACAATTTTGTGCTGGATATGTTCCCATATATCTAACTGTTGTCTCATCACCCATATCTGCATTAAGTTTACTTTACATTGCCGAAGCTCTCTCTATATCTCTGTCTCCCAATTCTCCCATTCTTTCATTTTCTCGTCATTTATGGGCTCTAATAGCAGCTCTGGTCACCATCTTTTACAGCAACCTGCAAATTTCAGCACCCATTTGAAGCCCGTTCTTGACTCATGTTTCCTCACTAATGCAAAGCAGGTAGATCATCTATTTTTGAAGTTGCACTTTTTGATTAAACTTACAAAAGCAATATAGGATAGCCCATTTTCATGGGTTAATGTGTATTCACTGACTGAATCTGGGTCTGTTATTTTTTCTAATTCCTTACATGGTGATTGATTTAATGGGTAGTTGGAATTTCACAATTCTTTTGTGTATGCTTTACTGCAAAATGCCACGAGGCAGTTCTGTTTTTTATTGAATATATATTGACGATTTTGGAAATGGGTATGCTTTTCTTTTCTTACTTATGCTTTGAAATGCTACTTATCTCTAAATTTTTTTTTTTTTTTTTTTTTTGGTATTTTGGTTTGGGTATTTCATTTTAGTTGTCTATTAGCATTTGATGATGTAAATGTATACAACTCTTACTTGTCAATACGTGATTATTCTGATTTGACTGTTATATGTGAATGTCCTTTATGACTGACTAAAGTATAGATAAAAATATAAGATAAAGCTTTCCCTATTTGAGTTCATTCCATTGACTATGGAACGAGACATTAATTAATTGAATAAACATTTAGAGATTAAACAAAACTCTTGTGCGTGCATGTATTGCACCTTACACTACAAGAAAATTCTTGGATTCCAATGGAATTTTTCCGTTGGAATTTAGAATTCCAACGGAAATTCCAACGAAATTTAAGTCGTTAAAAAAAAGGCCATTGGAATTTGAAACTCCAACGGAAATTCTAAGGAAAAAAAATTCCAACGGTAATTCTAACGGTATTTTACCGTTGGAATTCCTTTTTAAAAAAAAAAAAAACTCAAACAAAAAATTTCAACAGAAATTCTAACGGAAAATTCCGTTGGAAATTTTAATATATTTTAAAAAAATTATTTTTAAAAAAAAATTCGAAAATTATTTTTTAGTTTTTAAAATTCCAACCGAATGAAATTTTCGTTGGAATTTTTTAAGGTTTTTTTTTTTTTTAAATTTTGTGTTTAGAATTTTTTTTTGAAAAATTAACTTTAGAATTTATTATTATAATTATTCTCTTTTTAATATTTTGTTTGAAATTTCCACTTTAATGCTACTTATTAGCCATTTTTGGCAAATTCAATAACAAATAACACCCAACATAATATTCTCTTTGACACTATAAACAGAAATGGACAATAGAAGTAAAATTAACAAGGTTCATTGGGCAAAAACAACATACTCTAAAAGGTTTTGGATCAAAGTTAAATGACACAAAATCTCAATCAGCAGTATTAAAATTCACCTACTATAGGAGTTTCTAAATATTCTAAACTCCTAATATTTCAATGGAAAGCTGGTCTTTGCGTTCTGATAGCAGTTGCAGACATCAAGGGTATAAGTATTAGACTTATCACCAAGAGCAGAGTTGATAGAGATGCTTCTAGTGCAACAACATTTGTCTGCTGATATAGAGAACTCCTCAATGGTAACGAACCAAACCCTCTCATAAATTCAATCTTCTCCTTAGGATCCTCTGAAAAGCTGTAATTAATGGTAGCTAAATTATGATCAATACTTTCGGAGAAATGAAATAGCAGCAACAACAATAAATTTCCAAGCTTGAAGAACACATAATCATAGTTTATTGGAAGGATTCTCTAGAGAAGTTGTAATTATGATACCAAATTATAATCAACAATTGCAAGGGAAAAAAAAAAAAAAATTGCAGTAACAACAAATAAATTTCCAAGATTGATGAACACAGAATCATAATGTATTGAAAAATTGAAAGGACCACCCAAAAAAGTAGGAATCATGATGGCTAAATTATAATCAACAAGCACATAAAAAAATGAAATAACAGCAGCCACAACAAATTTTCAAGACTAAAACACAGAATCATATTGCATTAAATTTTAATGAAGACTCTAAAAAAAAGTTATGGCTTCAGGGAAGACCTTCTGAAAGTTGCATCAAATCTTGCAAACTTTAGTGAGTGGCATCCCGATACCAGCATGCTCATTAATCCCTTCAGCAGATAACTTCTTACATTTAGTACTCTTCTGCACCCTTTGCAGTAAACAGAAACAACATTCATCAATAAATAGGGTCTCAAACCATAGCTATGATATTTGATAAATTGGCTAAGATATTTAAGACAAAAACCTACTAAAATTTGATAACATATTGGAGTCAAAATGCAGGTACATAACCATTTGTCATGAAATACCATAAACCGTGTTTAATTGCCCATTGACCAAAACAGACACCAGGTGCAAGAATATACAAGCTCATAATGAAACAGGGAAAACCCCGGATGGATAACGATGGAAAGCCATCATCTTATTGAGGCATTGAAAAAGAAAGAAACTAAATTACAAGAAACTCCAATAAATCTTTGCAAGGGTAGAAATGAGATTAAAAAATTACTGTAGCAATTTCACTTCAGAAGCTTGAAAGCAAGAAATGCAGACATCAGCAACTGACAAGACTTCCTAGAGTAAATTGAATCCCAAATAACGGACAACCTTGTTAGAAATAAACCTTCTATCTCAGGCTGCAATTTATATATTGAACGAAGTAATCTGGCAAGGTCTAAATTAGACAACAATAGTATCAACCTGCTTTTGATTGCCTTAGCTGAAATTAGAAAATGAAATAAAGATGTCGGAAGTTCTCTTCAAGTTCATGGTGAACTTACTTGGTCTCTTCTCTGCTTTGCTGCTGATATTATACTAAGGCGAGTAAAGGTGCTTTCTGCTAATATTATGCTAAGGCGAGCAAAGGTTCTACGCTCCTGTAGTTTTCTTAATTTGGCAGATGTTGAATGACAAATGTGAACGTGGTCATAAGATCAATGACTCAGGGACAAAAGCAAGACTTCATCAAATTACTATAAAACTAGAGTACTTAACAACATATAACTCATAACTAAATCTGGCAGTGACGTGGAATAGGAGGACCTGTTGCTGTTAGTTCTCTGCATCATAAAAATGCCACAGCAGATAACAGCAGAATAGAGGGCTGTAGTTATATTTGAGCATAAGCAGGGAACAAGCCTTTAAGTTTGGATATAGGTCTTCAGGATACTATCAGGGTCAAACATATAATTATAGTGGCTGTACAAGAGGATATATAGTCCAGAATTTGAGCCCGTTTATTAGACCTCTCAAAAGTGGAAAGACATGGTTGAAATGGAAACCAGAAAGTCCCCCAAAAATAAGAAACTTACTAAATCAGCATACATATGAATGAAGACACGATCAACTTCACAAGCACTCAAAGAACATGAGTCAATATTAAGTGTTAATGGTAGAAACTAACACTTGGTTGCAAAAGTAAATGGTACATGAAAAGTTGAAAACTATAACAGCTTCAAACATTAGTATCATTTCAAAGCGCCAGCAACAACAACCAGTAGATGTCAATGAAAGCACATATATTCGTAAATCTAACATAAGCACTATTATAGAAGTATTATACTCAATTATAGATTACATATTCGTAAATCTAACAAAAGCATGATTATAAAAGTATTATAACCAATTATAGATTAGAGACTTCAAACAATACCATAGTATGAAGATAAGAACAGAACAGAACAAAACAAATCAATTATGAAACATCCATATACGTCACAGAGAAATAAGGTTCATATATCAAATGTAAAAACATCTTAAGCCACTAAAAGTTGCCACCACAGAACCAACAACAGACACAATCCAGAGCAAATGGTGCCATAGCGGGCTTCATAGAAACATTTGGCAAAATTCATATAAAAATTTCCCAATTCCTTGAAACCCAAAACTCTAATGCTAATCCCAGGATGAAACTTGAAACAGAAACAATTTGAACATTTTGTAAAGTTTCTTAATACTAAAGGAGAGTGCCAAACCTGAAATCTGCAACAAGGGTGCTAATTTCAGTGCAACCCAAAAGATAATACAAGTTTCAAATATCAAACTGCCAATAACCATTCAAATTCTTCTATGATATTACCCAAAAAAAAAACTTCTATGTTGGGAACCAAATCGCTGGAAACAGTAAATTTCATCGTTCAAAACTTGAGTAACAGTTTAGAGCTTATAATAATCAAAAATCAAATAAATTAACATGCATCTTATACATCTTTTAAAGAAGCTATGGTTGAGAAATAACCCAGAACTCCCAAATTAACTTAATAGCTATGAACAAGGGCAAGAAATTGACTAAATATGGCTGCTTTACCCAATACCAACCAAATAGCAGAAAGAGAGTTTGCTAGAAACTTCAACTTGGGCTTCAATCCCTATCGTATAACACACTGCTATACTCTTCGTAAATCATCAAAATCATCAAGACTGGGTTTGCTAGTGACAACCACTCTAGTTTGAGATAGCCAACCTTAAGGTCATTGATAGACTCCAAGCCTTAGCATCTTCACTGAAATGGAGGCTGGATTATGGAGAGGCTAGGCTTTTATGAAGGCACCAGAGGATGAAGAAGGAGATAGAATCAGGGAACGAAAGAAGATAAGGGGATCCGAAGCCAAAGCCACGATTGTGCATTGCTAGCAACGTGAGAGTGGCCTGAAGCGCGAGATGCTGATTTATGAAGATCTAGTCGAAGAAGAGTGGCTAGGGCGGAAAGAGAAATGCGAAGTTAGATATTTCAGCGACAAAGGGAAGTTAGAGGTTTCAAAAGAAAGTGAAATGCGAAGGGCGCAAAGTGTTTTACAAAATTCCAAAGGTAATAAAATAGAAATTACTGTTGGAAATACCGTTGGAGTTAACGAAAAATTTTACAAAAAAAATTTGAAAAAAAATTCTAACGGTATATTCCGTTGAAATTCTTCAAAAAAAAAATTCAACATTTCTAACGGTAATTTTGACGGAAAATTCCAACGGTAATGTAATTCCGTTGGAATTACCGTTGGAATTTCAACAAAATTTGTTCCGTTGAAATTTCCGTTGGAATTTTTGAAAAATTCTAACGGTATTTTGTTCCGTTGGAAAATTGTCTTTTTCTTGTAGTGTTAGGGCTAGTTTGGTAACACATTAAACATTCAATAGTGATCCATAGTAATGGTGAAAATTGAAAAAATTAGCCATTGAAGAAAAGAAAGTTTACTCCTGTAAAAATTGCCCCTCGTTACCCCCTACCAAACTAGCCCTTAGGAGAAATCAAAGCTTGGATTTAAATGTAAAAGTCCTCACCTGAGATTAAAGCAAACTCATCATACATACCACTAATGTATTCAATTTTATGTATGTATTTTGAGGTCCCTCTTCCATAGATCTTGCCATTTGGCATAATCATGTCTCTTTGTTGCTTTAGCAGTCATATTAAAGTTCATGTAGAGATGGCACAATTAAAATCATTGAAATTGCCTAGCTTTGCTTTAATAGCATCTACCTCTGATTTGCTTTTCTGCAGCTCTGCTTTTGCCATTTGAAGACCAACCTCATAAGCCTCAACCTTAATCTCTTGTGCTTCCACCTGCAGTTCTAGTTTCTTCATGCGATCAATGGTTTCCTCATCATACTTGCTTTGGTTAATCATTGCACGAATATTACCCAGCCACTGAATGTCAAAGCCAAGCGGCTCCAATACATCCACTATAGACTCAAATTCTGCTTTCTTTTCTTCAGTAAGGTCTCTCCACCTTGTCGATATAAGAAACTCTTAACATATTACCTAACATGTTGTATCCAAATTTCTTCACTTCAGGATGCCTAAATTTCTCATGCCAAGACTAAAGAGATGGATGACTTGCAAGGGCTTGCTCTAGAAGAGGAATATGCCTTTTCTTGATTGCTCCAATCTCTCTAAAATTAGCATATTCTTCTACCAAAGTTGTCACAAATTTACCAGTAGAACTCATTGGTAGGTCAACTTGAGGAGCCAGAGCATGCATGGGAGCCTTAACTGGGATGACAGCAGGAATGGTATCATGAACATTTTGAGCTACTGGCACTGAAGGAGGCAACTCTGGTGGAGCTTCACCTAGTGACAGTCAACAAAATGGATATAAAGAAATAGAAAATATCTGGTACAGTTGAAGTCATCCAACTAAAAGGAAAATAACTTAGACACATCAAATAATTAAATGCATCCTCCCACTGATTCAACAAGTTGAAAATTAGTGAAAGGATTAGTAAGTTCTACCTGAAGAACCAACCACAGAGTTCAAATTATCAAGGTGATGCTTGATCTTTCCGTCATTCCTTGGTCCTTGGTAAGAGTCTTCCCACTGCTTTGGAAAGTCCATAATTGTCTCTGTTGCTTTTTTGAGGTCAAGGCCACTTGGCATGTCTCCTAGAGAAACTACAAGAAGAGCACATAATTTAACATGATTGCTACTGCTTTTTTGATCCTTTTCATGCAACTTAACATCTTTATTTGTTGAAGTTTAAGGAGTACCACATAAAAAGGTTGTGAGTTGAAAATATTGAAATTTGCATGGCTTGGAGAGAAAGAATGAAGATTATCACAACCAAATTTTTGTCAATATTAGTGCATCAATCTTTATGCACTGGAAAGAATTACAATTTGAACCAACAATCTTTATTCAAATGATCTCTCACTTAAATCACTAAGTCAAGTGTAGGTAGTCTCTTAATTTAATCTTCAAGTAGCAGGACCTTTTCTCCTGGTTAGAACAAAGGCTGTGGAAGCAATCTCAGTCCTCTTGCCTACACTTGCTGGACCCCTTGTAACAACATAACTTAATTATCAGATTTCTCAAATTCTAATACAGTACACACCCTCTCATGTAGTCTTTGAATATTTAAGCTAAAGCAAAAGTAGCAGAGTTCTAAACTAATGATTGCAAGTTTAGCCTTTGTTTGCTTCGCCAAAGTCAATTGATCAGCATGTCATCAGGGAAGCTAATGTATTAGCTGGAAGTTCAGCTAAGCTTGCTATTAAGAATAGAGCAAATCTAACCATAAAATATCATGATATAATTTTGTATACTTATAGGAAAGTACCCACTTTTTGCCTCTATTTAATTTATAGTGGATGTATTAGGGGTTCCAACTCTAAGAATTATCTGTAGCTCTTGGGAGCCCTTGCTTTGCTTAAATGAAGATTCCATTAATTTGGATAAAAAAAAAATATTTGTTTAGTAAACTATAAAATTAGTACAATANTAATGCAGTCTGTGATGGCACTTCTATCTTGTCTTGTTGGATTGCATTGGCTTCTCTCAAGCCTGAAGCTGTGGTGGCTGACAATGAAGTACTATCCATAGAGGGAGTTCCACTCTCTGCTTTATGAGCTACTTTGCTTTCTGGACAGTTTGTGGCACTTTGCTCAGTTACATTCATGTTCCCCAGTTTCACCTCTTCTTCTCCCTTGTGCTCTTCCTCTCTCTTTGATTCTTTATCTTCTTCCTCTACTAAATAGGCAATTAATATTAATAATAATAATTAAAAAAAAAAACTAAGAAAAGAGGCATAAAGCATAAATAATGGATACTAGTGAATGTACTCTGATATGAATTTCAGTTAACTGTGTGATCAACATATGCAGGAAGTGAAGGGCATTATGCACCTGGGTTTTGACATTCTTGTGGCAAGTCTTCTGAAGGAGCTGTTGTTGTTAACGTGAGCTTTGGGCAGTCCTCTACTCCTTGATAATCAAGAGGTTGCAACTTAAACCCTTCCGAAATATTGATGAGGTTTGGCAGTTTTCTTAGCCTTAACCTCCTAAGCTCTGGAAGCATGATGGCCTGACCATCTTCAATCTCACTCTCTTTACGTGGAAAGACGTTATACAATAGAGAGCATTCTTCTATGGATAATAACCCTAGCCGTGGGATCTCATGAGATGAGGAGACAGTAAAAAGATATTTCAAGTTGTTGCACTGCTGAATATCAATATAAAAGAGACTTGGAAAGCACACTTGTTGAGAATGCTAAATCGATGAACTTTGATCATTTTCTTCTTCTTCAATGATTTGCTCCAACTGATCGCACTCTCCTATAATTATCCACTCTAACTGCGGAAAGCTTCTAAGGATTGAGGATGAGAACATAATTTTCAATTTTCTGCATCTGATTAAAACTATGCTTGTAAGATTTTTAAGGTGCAGAGATTGTGTGGGACCGTTGCATAGAAACCTTAATTCAGAAAGATTGTCCAATTTCAAGTAACTTAAACTAAAGATCATTGGACCTTGCTCTCCAGAGATAGGAAATCCTTCTAGTTGGAAAATTGCATCAATATTGCAGTTCTTAACCAGCATACTCTTTAATTGTTTAATGATTTGAAGATCATTATTTTCCGCATTCAATTGGATCTCATTCTTCACAAGCTCATGTGTCTCCTGTAAATTCAGTACATGTGAAATTACACATAGGAAGCATCAGTTAATTTGAAATGCTCATGATCTTTATAGTTTGTTCACATGAAATTTTATATATACTCTAGGGCAGAGTAATGCTATTTACATCAACAGTTTATAATGTTTATGAGTTTTGATAATAAATCAATATAAAACTCATTAAAATAAATAGAATTTGCATTTCACTTTAAAACCATCTCATCAAAATAACCAAAACATGAATTTCATTTCAAAACCACGTCATCAAGATAAGTATAATTTGAATTTACTCTAATACCACCACTTCAACCAGTGTGCCTCACATGCTACAAATTTCGATGAGGTCAAAATTGACTTTTGCTTTAATTTCGTTATAAATTTGAAAAACAAAATTTTTCCCACCAAGGCTCAATATTAGAAAATATTTCCCATTCCCCATTGCTACATATTTCGATGAGGTCAAAATTGACTTTTGCTTTAATTTCGTTATAAATTTGAAAAACAAATTTTTTCCCACCAAGGCTCAATATTAGAAAATATTTCCCATTCCCCATTTCAATGCGAATGCGAATGCCAATTGAGCAAGGCTCCTCCGCCAAATACTTATTAACATTTATTATTACCAGCCAGTATTAATTATGCCAATAGTTATACTAGCTTTTTAAGAAACCTCCTATACATATATTTGCTTTTTATAATAAGTTTTCTCTGTTATTTTCTTTTGGCATGTTAATGGATATTACAAAACTTTTATGCTCCTTTGGATGCTGCACAATATTGGCTACCATATATCTCCTTCTAAAATTTCATTTTACCCAGTCTCAATAGAGATAAATAGGGAACATGTATAGTGGAGTACTCAATGCTCAACCATTAAGGTATATCTTAAGAACAATGCATATTACTAAATTACCTGTGTCATGTCATATCAAATTCCCTAGATTCTTCAACATAGAAAATCTAATTATGTGTATCTAATTCCTTAAA
>QAOA01006288.1:0-15718 GCA_003255065.1 Cercis canadensis | reverse complement strand
TGTTGGTGATTTAGTGTAGGAAAACCTTAGGCCATAATGACGCCGTTTTGTGAAGAAATTTTTTTAAAAAAATTTATGTAATGTATTATATATATATATATATTATTTAGTGTGGAAAAACCTTACGCCATAATGACGCCGTTTTGTGAAGAAATTTTTTTAAAAAAATTTATGTAATGTATTATATATATATATATATACAGTGCGGGGCGGGGCGAGGTGGGGCAGGGCTTCCCCATCCCCAGACCCGCCCCTATCAAATTACCCATAAAATTACTCATCCTCATTCCCATACCCATTTTTCTGCCCCATACCCATACCAAAACGGGTAAAAAAACCGGGGCCCCATTGGGTCTGGGGCAAATTGCCATCCCTAGTCCCACACCTCACTGACTAGCAGCCCGCGCGGGAATAGTCCTAGTTTCAAAATAAAGACAAAACAAAAGGGTTAATAAATTGAATAATAATTTTTTAAACAAATAGGGTCAATATGGTCATTTGAGTAGATAAAATATAAGCCACAATGGAGCGCAGGAACATCATGTTCAGAATGAAACAAAATCAAAACCATCCGTTAAAGCAATGAATGAATGATTCATTTCTAGGGGCAAACGAAAAAGCATACGTTTATGTGTCAACCCAAAAGAGCATCTATGAACGCGTGTGAACCATCTTCAGATATTCCCATCAGAGACCACATCATGATTCCAAACCATGAGGTAATTGCAAAGCTTATCTGCAGTTAGATTTCTATTTTTTCCTGTGATAGAAAATTTTATATGATAGAATTTTTTTTTAAAAGAAATATTTTCCGTCGCAACAAACAGATCCTAAGAGAAAATCAGAATATAAGCTTGTACTGTATTTTAAAATACACAATCACTGTTGTCAAAATATAAGCTCAAATAAAAAAAAAATTGAAAAACAAAATTCAATTAAGATTTCAAAAAAAATGTGATTGAGTAAAAAATTGTCCACCTCGTTCAAGTCAAAAATTGTGGATATACAATTATTATTATTATTATTATTATTATTATAGATTCTATATGCGCTCAAGAATTTTTTCAGATTTGATATAGATTCAAGAGAGACAAGTAGGTAGAAGAGAAATGAGGGTAGCATAGGAAGAGATGGAGTGGAAGGGAAAAGATCCATTGCACCAAGAATGACCTTTTTTGTAATTGTCCACTTGGAGCACTACACTTTTTTGTTTTGGCTCAAATTGCTGCTGCTATATAATTGAACTTACTTTTGTTCCACTTCCAAGCAAACATGGCAACAACTGAAATGTTTCCTTTTGCTGTCTTCCTCTGCCTTGCACTTCTATTTTCCTCCACTGCCGGTTAGTTTCTCTCCTACTTACACTCTATTTCACACTTAGTCACACCACTATCTCCTCCTGTTGTATGTAACACACACGTACAATACAAATGTGCAATAAAGATGTCTAGGGAATTCGTGTAAAACTCTATCATCTTTTCTTCCTTTCCTTTTCTTTTCATTATGCATAGGCACGAATTGGGATAACTGAGGTTTGTGAAAAGCCAAGCGCAACATGGTCAGGGCCTTGTTCAATCACTAGTGGAATGGGAGCAAGCAGAACATGGAGCCTGTCACCTTCGTAATTGGGAATGGAAATGTTACTGCTACTTCGCTTGTTAATTGAAAATCACCACATACAAATACAATAACTACTCTCCACTCTCTACCTTGTCTTCTCAATAATGAAACCTCCCAAAGTGTTTCACCAACACTGCAATGACAATAAATTTGGTTTCTCCTTCCATAACACTTTAAATGCTTTGTTTGTTATTACTTTCCAATCTCATATATGTTATACTATCCCATTAATTCTGTTGCACGTCTCTCACACACCCAAAACGTTTTTCTTAGAAAAATCTCAAGAACTTGACTACGCGAGAAGCCCAAAAAAAAGGGAAAAAAACAGAGGTGCATGAATCATGATTGAAAGAGTCTAAATGCCACTGCATCTCAACTCGCCATTTGGGTATCATTCTTTTGCCAAGTCCTTAATCTATGATGCAGAAGAGAACAATCATCAGGCAACTAAATTCCGTAGTATAATCAGTTGGGCTAGCTATTATCTTGAAGTGAAATTTAAATGAGAATCCAACTCTGAACCCCTTAAAACATGTTAACTCATTATCCATTCTTTAGAAACCAACACATGGTTTTACAAAATACCTATTAGCCGTTAGGACTTGGGAGTGAACTAGAATCTGAAAAGGAAATGTAATTTCTATTAATGAAGGGACATCATGTAATTGCGATTGTTATGATTAAGAGCTGAGATCGGGCCAATAAATAGATACAAATTATAAGCTTTTTTCCAACCAAAACATCAACAGAGGAATCTGGGTAAAACAAAAAGAATGTATGCATATACCAATATATGTAATGATTTTAGCTAATAAAAGAACAGAGACTGGTCTGAAACTGAAACCCATGATTTAGTAGCACAAGAGAGTAAAGAGGTGTAAAAAGAATAGAGAATTACGAGTTAAATTGAATTGTACAAGAATCCAAGACTAATAAAACTGGATTTACAAGAGAATTAAGCCATAGACATGTTAGAGAGCCTGCTAGGACTTGGTCGGAAATTCAACCATCTAAGGCGTAACCGTCGTGGCGGCGGCGGCGTTAGTGCCCTCCTCAAGATCTCTTTGCTTGCTTGCCGCTTCTTCAACCTCTCCCCAGGCACCACATACCCATGACGCCAGCACCGAACCAAACCGGGGCGGTTAGAGCACGTGCAAGCCGGCCGGGACCTCGGACTCGGAGACATGGTCAAGTAACCATTTTTACGACTAACTCTAAGCTCTTCCATCTTGTCTCCAGCAATTGACAAGTTTGCTGGAAATTCTAGGTTTTCCTTTCTTTCCCTCTCAAGGGCACTCTGCATTTTCCTCAAGCAATGAATATGAATACGAATTTGAAAAAGGAAGATGAAATTGGGAAATTTCGTAAAGGTCTTGTTTTGGGTTTGGAATTTCTCGTAGGGTTATATGGAATTAGAGGGTGGGGAAGAGCACAAGAGGGGGAAGGTTCATGAATGCTTGACCAATTTGAAGACTTGGTAATAAGGGTATTCAATCAGCAAAGTAATGTTTGACTTGACCACTATTTATTTAGCACACTCTCTAGTCATCTTTACACGGTATTTGAATTCGAACGTTGCATTGATGATTTTGCTGAAAACGAACGTTGATGATTGGAATAATACTAATTCCCTTTCTTCTCAATCACGTTTGGGTTTGGCACTTGGCAGGTGGAGCGTGGAGGCAGTCAGAACTTTCATAAAAAAAAAAAAAAGAAGCTAAAATAACTGGCACTGGGCCATGAAGCCCACTTGGAATTGATGTAGGCCACATGATATGTAATTATGTACCATAGAATAGAATATTATATAATATAATGGGGGGGAGAATCCAGAATCTACATTATACATTCATCACAAAATGTGCAATACAGCAAAATCCCATCTAAAACATTAGTTGACTCATTATTGCCCACTTCGGCTCCTGCTCTGCTTGGACCTCTCCTTCCACTGCACACATTTCTTCCTGGATCTAACCCATTGCCACCTCCTACTTCTACTTCTACCTCTCTCTCTCTTTTTTGTTTGGCTAATGCTTCCTATTTTTCTTTCTAGTTTATTAGAATCACAACTTGGGCTATATAAGGGAGGTAACTCATAGTCATTCCTTTTTTATTGATCTCAACTTATCCATTTATAATAAGACTATAGTGCATGCTTCTTGTTTTTTTGGGTTGGATAAAGTTTAGGATATGCTTTATTTAACAGTAGGATATATCTAAAATCACTTTTATCTTTTTAAACGAAAAAATAAATAAATTATTCAACCACTTTCTTATCGCTAAATTTAATACGTTACTAGAATGTGTGTTAACTTTTATTCCTTGGTTCTTAGTAAAGAGGATGGGAAATAAAAAATATAGTATATTTTGAAGTTGCTACAATTTTATTGTACCAAATAAACGCAAACTAATTTGCATTCCAAAATTTCAATCTTTTTAACTTCTATTTTCCCACTTTCAGCTGTACAAGTACACCCTCTAAATTAAAGTATCCCGTGCCTAAGAATCCAATATTCATAATTAATGTCTCTCTTTTATTTATTTATTTTCTTTTGAGGACATCTTGGCTAGGGATGGCAATGGGGCGGGGATGGGGCGGGGCAAGCAGTCCCCGTCCCCATCCCCGAAGGGCATGGGGATGCCCCATCCCCGGACCCATCCCCGGCGGGGATTTTTCAGCATCCCCATCCCCGCCCCACTAAATCCCCATCTGCCCCATGCCCCGCCCCATTTACCCATACAACCATACTTTTTTTAAATATACACAATTTATAAGTTTAATCTATCGATCACGATTTCTAATTGAAATTCAACTTTAATCGAATAAGATAATATAAATAATGCTCAAATAACATCATCAAGAATTCAAGATATCCTCAAGCAACAACAATAACATAAATAATATTCAAACAAAATTATAAAAATTGTTCTTAAACAATTATAAAAGTCAATAAGAAATCATAATAAGTACAAAAGGCTCCAAGCAAATAAAATAAGTACAATTTATGAAGTTCTAATGTTGGTTGAAGTTGAACCACTCTCTATATTCTACAAAACTAACAAAAAAAAAGAAAAAAAATTTAGGTTTGGGGAAAATGGAACTCAAGGTCGAGGGACTGAGGGAGGAAGGGTCAGGTCAGTGTGTTGGTGATTTAGTGTGGGAAAACCTTAGACCATAATGAAGCCTTTTTGTGAAGAAATTTTTTTAAAAAAATTTATGTAATGTATTATATATATATATATATATATACAGTGCAAGGCGGGGCGGGGTGAGGCAGGGCTTCCCCATCCCCAGACCCGCTCCTATCAAATTACTCATAAAATTACCCATCCCCATCTCCATACCCATTTTTCTGCCCCATACCCATACCCAAACAGGTAANGTAAAAAAATCGGTGCCCCATCGGGTCTGGGGCAAATTGCCATCCCTAATCTTGGCTAGCTACCACCTTTATTTCTTTATTCTACTCCATTCCCATTTTTCTTTTTTTGCAAATAATTGGAAGGCATTGTGCTAGTTTTTATTAGGAGAGCATTAAGCTACCTCTATTAGAGAGGGTTTAGAGTGATTTTTAATGGGACTCGTACTATAATTTTAGTGTTATTGTAAAAATTTTAAAAAATTAAATAACCTAACATCATTCAAATATTAATACAATTGACAAAATTTAAATATATTTTTTTGACATTTTTTTATATTGTGTTATTTATGTATTTTATAATAAACTAATTATTTTAATATATACTTGATAACTTAATTTTTTAAAATTTTCATAATAACATTAAAATCATTAAATAAATCTCGGATAACATTATCCCTCTCAAAAGAGGTAAGAGAGGTTCACATCCTAACGTGGCTTTTAATTACTCTTTGTATTTTTTTTTTTTTCACAATGATGATCCAGGGTGTTGCCAATCTAGGGAATGGCCAATAAACAGAAGAAACACACCTAGTGAGTCTCATTAAAAATTAAGAAAAAACAAAAGAGAACACCTCGTGGGTCAGTGTCTAATTTGACTTATGCAGATGCTAGTTGAGCTAGCAGTCCTTGCTTTCCATATCTATGATTCTATGAAGGCCCCCCTATGTTGTGCATGGAATTCTAGTTGGCTGGATACGAGTTCATACCTCATTCTTTTCAGTAAGTTCCATTCATGAAAAAGGAAAAAGCTGTTTGAGACCTTCTATCGTTAATTTAAATGCAAATTAACAACTAGATCTATCTCTAGCCACTCCATTAATCTGTTTTTTAACCGTGAAAAAGACCCCAATATATAAATATTGATTTTGATGATAGAGACAGTATGACATAATATTTTCTGATGGTTCAGTCCCTTAATTTTTCATTATCATGTAATTAATTAGCTTTAATTAAGCTGGTAATGCGCTTTAATTAGGCACAAATACAGGTAGATCATAATTTTGCTTTATATATATTAATATTTGTGTAATATACAGATAAGATTTTCTAGACTTTTAGGTTGTGAAAGCATCAGCCACGACTAAGGGATGTGAATGGCAGTAATGGTGTATTTCATGGTTATGATATAAATTCCAAAATTAAGCACAAATGATGCTAAATTTCATAAAGTTGATTTGTATTCTTTCCTGATAAAGGAATGCAATTAAAGGAGTATTTAATTTGTGTGGTTTTGGGATAATGATTCCTTTAGATGATAGCAAGAATGGTCCCTTAGAGTCAGCCACAAAGAAAGCTAGCTACTAGTGACCTAGACTTTGTTGTCTGTTAGTGTACTGTGATCTCAGGGCTCATGGAATATACTTAACCATGTCTTATCACTCCCACCAAAGAAAATGACACCCATGCTCAAATATCTTCATACCCTTTTCAGACTAAATCCAAGTTGGCGTGGGTGGAAAGGTAAAAGAACAATAAACTTTCTCACCACACCCTACCTAGCTCTTTCACTTCTTCTTTCTTCTTTCTTCACTTCTTCTTTCTTCTTTTCATCAATCTTGACCTATTCTTCTTCAATTCAACAGCATATTTCACAAGAGAAATCATTCTTATATATTATGTGCAGTGGTGTATGAATTTTGAGTTTAATGGTATAGAATATAATACAGTATGAGAACTAGTGTATATAAAATGGACATTACTCAGTATGAGAACTATCTGGGTAAGTATTTGGAAAGAGATGGACCCAAAACAAGTTCTCATTGATTGGTTGCTGACTTGAAATTCAATTATTGGAGACTTAACCTATCCTTAGAATCTTCTCAATATCTTTTCGCTTAAAAGATATAATACAAAAGTTTGAATTTCATTTTCTTTCTACTATTTGTTTCTCTATTACTGACGAAGCCATATATACATCTTTTTTAATATTTTTCTTCAAACCAGAACTTCGCTGTAGGTGTCAAATTCATTAGGTATATATGGCGAAGTTTCAAACTTTCTGGAGAGAGGCATAGCTTCTCAGTTAAATTATCTGTAAGTTTATACTATTCTGTATTGGAATAGTAATGGAAAGAAGGGGTAAGTCATCCCAAGAAATGGGGCTGCACGAGCCAAAGCCATTTTTAGAACGGAGAAAATAAGGAAACAAAAATAGACTGCATCAAAACTTGCTAACTCCTCAAACTCATAATCTTTAGGATCACAAGCCACAAATTTTAACATTTAGAGTGACAAGAATGTTTTTACCCAAAAAAAAAAGAGAGAAGAATGTGAAGACTCTTATTTGGACATTTCATCAACATCCACTAATAAAAAATAGAATGAATATAGCATTTGCTCTAGTCGTAATTAATATGATGATGAACATATTTATTAATTTTTTTATATTAAATTAATAAATACTTGAATAGATCATATAATTAACATAGTTAATGTCATCATATCAGGCATAAATAAGTTCCATAATAAAACTTGTTCATATTAATTTTTTTTTCAATTATCTGCACAATATTTTAAAGCAAGGTTAATATCAGAATTTAAGGATAAAATTCACGAATATGAACTTATGCTAAAATTTTCATCTTTGAATGTATGATCAGTTGAAAGAAGGCTCATAGGCCGTATATAAAATAAAGAAAAGCATGTTACCAATAAAAAATATTAACTGAGAATAAAGTTGCACACATATATTCTTGAAATTCTTCTATATATATCATTTAGGAAATGGCGAAATTTATATTTATGATAAATAAATATCTGTTGAAACTTTTTGTGTATGTTTATTGTTCTAGTTTCTTGAATTCCTCAGAAAATGATTGTGGGAGTGGAAAGATAAAGATATATGAATGAGACTAATTACCTTCTAGATTAATCGCATGCAGTGACGTGAGAGAAAAAAACAAAATTCGCTGCTATATGGTTTAAAGAAACTATAAGCCCGTTACTGTTGTTCTAGCTTATCCTTCAAGATCTTATGGTTTACAGATGAAAACAATAATAATGAATACCAACCTGATATATACAAACCATAATCATCATTCTTCTTAAATTTTTGCATCAAAAGAGTTCTACAGTATATCTATACAAATTTTTCTAATGCTGCATCCTAATATATAAGCACATTCTTTTTTAGCCTTTTCACTATTGAATTTTCTACAAGAAAGGCACCTTCTTCAATTCCTTTACATATCAAATAAGACAAGAAAATATGTAAGTATAAAGCTATATATGAGATTTCCTAAAAATATCCATGGCCTCACCTTATGTGTTCCTTCCTGCAGCTACCTCCAATGGTTGAAGAAATTTGAGGCCATGTAGCTGATTAGTCTCTACAATGCTTTCAAGTTCCTAGCAATCAAAAGCTCAGTAACTGATCATCAATCCAATCCTTTACTATCTAATTGGCAGAATGGGAGGAGATAGTGTACTAGTTGATCATGATCAATTATTCTTTGTTACTTGGATCTCTCATTGTTCATGCATCAATAATAGTATTGTCAATGCATCATCATACCCGGAACAGGAAATTGGATTAAGCATACCAATTTATCCCAGCTATTTGATATGGTGTTCTCAGGAGCCCATCCCCTAATGTCCCCAGCACTGTTTGTTGGTGCAACGAAGGGGTCTGAGGGAGCTGGTTAAGCAGAGTGGCTATGGAACTTGCTGCAGTGCCATTCTCTTCTGTCCTCACAAGACTAGCATCTCCATTGTCCAAATTCAATCTTTTGTTTGATGAAGTGCTGGCTACATCTTCTTCATTCCAATACAGAGATGAGAGTGTTCGTTTTGAGGGAAGCGAGTTGGATGAGGCCGTCATAGCTGGGAGAACTAGAGGAAGCTCTCCCTTGGAGTTGTTGGTTCCCAACTGAGATGATATGGCACTACTTGTGCTGATTCCACCATTGCTCAGAACCCCTCCCAACAAATTTTGGTCATTTTCTAGCAATGCACCACTGTAGCTTGTGGACATCTTTGATAGGTGAAATCTCGCATTCATTTGGCCCACGTTGATTGAAGGAGGTATCCCTCCAATCATGTCATCTATCGAATCATCCCTGTCATGATCAATAGGTGACCTATGCGTATTGTTCTTCTTGTAGATTCGGCATAACACCCAATCGTCAAGCTATGAACACAATTACAAAACCATTCATCATCGCAAGTAAAAAAATCGAAGTTTCAAATCAAGAATCCAAATGGGCATAGTTTCATTCACCTTGTGAGCAATAAAAAGAGCGCTATGGGCTATAAAGTCATCACTAATCAAACTTAAAGCAGAACAAAATGATTTTCCATGAAAGAGAGATTACCCGAAGAGAGTTTTTCTTGTTGCCCAAGTCACACCCAGGAGGCTTATTGTTAGGCTTATTATCAACAAGCCTATACTCATGCATGATCCAATTGGTTTTGATCCCTCTTGGGGGTTTCCCTCCATAAAAGACCAAAGCTTTCTTCACCCCCACTTTCTGTGTTCCACCAGAGGTCAAAACCGGCTTATCAGTCCCAGTAGCTTTCCAATACCCAGAAGTCGCCGCCCTGTTTGGCCTAGCACCGTTCGGGTACTTCCTATCCCTGGGACTAAAAAAGTACCACTCTTGCTCCCCAAACGATGCCTTAGCTGCAAAACCATGAATGATCCATTTAAGTTTCAACCAAAAAGTTTCAAAATTTATATCGGTGAAATTAGCCATATATACCTGGGAGTTCCCATGGATCGAACTTGTAAAGATCGACCTCTGCGATGATCGCGACAGGGAGAGGAGCAGAGGAGGCTTTCTTCTTGAGGTAGTGAACCACGAGCTCTTCGTCGGTTGGGTGGAACCGGAACCCGGGTGGGAGATTGGGTTGCTGTGAACCGGTCGATGAGTCGGTGCTCTCCATGGTTGAACCAGTTACCGAGCTTCACTGTCTTCAATTCCAATGGTTATGGCTACCAGAACAGAGAAGACCATGTTAAGGGGAAAAGAGAAAAGTTTTTACCAAGCGGTGGTGAAGCCACCCCTGTTTTATATGGGCGTGAAGTGCTCTGGCGCCGTGCCACTTGGCAATTATCCTCTACAAACACGTACGATTAAGTTTCATGCATTTAAACCTATTACTTCATTGCATGTCAAAGGATTGAGGGGCTTATTAGTCTTTTCAGTTTTGGGGATTAAGGAAGTTGACCCTGTTTTAGGAATTGAAATGAGGTGTTTAGCAAATGGCTGCAGGTGCAACGGAGGTGGTGGACATCTGATGATGACGAGAACTGAATTTTGGGCCGTGGAGAGGTTGACACGTATAATTCCAAAACATTGACAAGCTGACACGTGGGCAGGGGGCCCATATCTAGAGAAGGAAACAAAAAGTTGATTGCAGAAAACAAAGAGTATATGAGAGGACGGATAAGTGTGAGGTGGGAAGTGGGGACAAATAAATCTTAGGCATAGGATGTCATGCTTTTGTTGTGAATATACCATCAAAGCTATTAACTATTCAATAAAATAAAATTTTACCGTGCTTTAAATCATAGGGCCCCATTATCAAACCACTCTCCACCAAAAAAAACAAAGGATTGAAGAATGAAGATGAAATCGAGAAATAGATAAAGAGTGATATCAATACAATACATGAATCATAGGATCTAATCTTCATTCTAAAAATGTACAAATGAAAGCAGAGAATGTATATTATTATCAAATAATTTGTATTTAAGTGATATTAAAGTTATCTTTAAAATTTATAAATTATGTGTTTGAATTTAAAATCGTAATGAAAAGTAAAAAAAGAGAATCTCTATTAAAATCCAACCAATAATTTAAGACTTTAATCACCTTAATTTTTAAGATTTAGGAAGTTTTTATTTTATGAGATAACATGCTAGTGTGTTATTCATTAGTATGCTTCTAATGTTATTTGACGACTCTAAAAGCATATATTTCATAATAGAAATGATAAAAGATGAGTGAAGAGTCACTAAAAAAAAGACAGCAAACAAATAATAAAGAAAAATTGTTACTTACAATATACTTTTACTCACAAATTCTCATATCTGTAGATTTTATTGAGCCATTCAGAAAAAAAAAAAGAGTCTAATTAATTAAAACAATAAAGTATTGATTAATTAAGACTCACAACAGTGAAAAAAATATGAAAATCATTGATAATAATAAGTATAACATAACTCTTTTTTTTGGTTTACACTTAGGATATTCTCATACCCTTTAGATATGAGACTAATTCATATTCGAGATGGGAACAATAATCGATAAATCTCTTCCAATAAGTGTGATTTTAAAGATTCGACTCAAGTATAACTTAACTCTAAAAGCACATTATTTGACATCACTCAATTTGTTTTTTGTTGCTTGATTTTTCTTTTTATTTCTGTTTGATGTATATCCTAATTGTTATATTTGACTTATAGACAAAACACTTTTTTTTTTTCTATAGGGTATAAACAAACACTTTACCACTGCGTACTATGACATTAAATAATTAAATCCAATTTGTAATTAAGTGATATATAAAAGTAAGACAAAATACTGGTCCGTCAAATTAAATAATTTTCTACTTATTTAAGATGTGGAAGAATATAACTAATCATATGTTCGATCAACCTTCCCTAAGAAATAAAATGGGAAAAAATATATTTTCATGGGAACTAATATATATATATATATATATATATAATTGTCGTTCTTTATTGTTAAAGTGTAATTTTCTAGTCATTGAATTTATACATTAATTATTTTCATAGTTATTACTTTATTGGCGTATATACAAGTTATCATTTTCGATGATATTAACTTTTAAATTGAAGATAATAAAACATAATTTAGATTAAAATAATATACATAAGAAAAATTATTTTTATTATTTGGAGTTTTTTTTATTCAATAATCAAAATATTCTCAATTCAATCATATTGTATATCGAAACTAGATCTTTTGAAGTTGAAAATATTGAAGAATAAATAATCAAATTTAAAATCTGAATGTTATTATTATAGAAAACAATTTCAAGGTTTCACACATGCCTTTGACCCAAAAATAGGGTGAGGTACAATGGCACATGCAGAGACGCAAGGTGACGAAAATTACCATCGCCCACCATGCCCCAGTGATCCAATCACAACCGTTGTGCATTGCAAAAATCTTGAAAGTGGTAAACTATGATGGGTGGGGTCCAAATGCTGCTTCCATGATCGACCTACGGGTCCCACAGGTAATCACTTCTTGTTGTCCATGAATTGACATGAGGTGGAGGTTCCAAAACATGCAACCCTAAACATTTCGCATCATAATCCACACACCTAAACTCATTCACACTGTTTAAGTGTGTACGGCATTGCTAATGCTAATGGTATTTGACTATTTGGTATGTATGTTTTTTTTTTTTGAGGTAAATGGTGATTTGATTAGAGCTATCATTTCTCAGTTAGGAATGATGAAACCTAAAAAATAGAGGTAAAAAATAACTTTTAAAATTAGAAGCGACTTTATTAAACTAAGACCTCTCTTCTTAATAAATATATATTGACTTAGATCAGTCTCACCCATCAAATATTTGTTGAATTATCCCAAAGAATGCATGCTTATTGATCACAAGAGTAGACAACTTGATTATGATTGGACTTTGATGTAAATCAATTACAGGGGCAAACCGTGCCTATGCTCCTTCCTTCTTGTCTCTCATCTCTTATTTAATTTTGTCTGTTCTTCCATTTTATTTTCTTGTATGTTATTGAACAACTTCTAATTAATAAGAATATAGAAACTATAGAACTGACTTTATTGAACCCAAGACAGGGTATGCCCCTCTTCAGATTGATATTGAGGAAAAGGGTTATTGGGTATACTAGTTCAACTACTTCATGATTAACATTACTTGCATAACTTTTGATTCATAGTCTTAGTAGCAAGTTCTGAGTTTAAATGATATATATATGTAAATACAAGAGTCATGCAAAATAGCAGCACACTTGATTTATTTTTCTTTTTATATGTTTCATTTGATTTTAGGGAATAAATATAATATGAAAATGTCCAAAAGAAAGAGAAAAAAAGTTATTCTTACTTAATTTCTAACAAAAAGCTAAAATGAGATAATAAATTAACTAAATTCAATTCTTAAGTTGGTCCATTAATTAGTTGATGCCTCATTTATATCTTAATCCGAAGATTCTCAAACGTGTGTGTGAGATCTCATCTGTCTCTTTGTTTACCCACATGGATAATTTTCTTCAACCACATAAGTTTTACGTTGATTATGAAAACATTAGAGGTTTTATCCTTTTGGAAAAGATGTTTCCTTTATCACCTTGTCCTCTGGCAAAGACATTGATGAGATTCTCAGCCAATTATAGAAGCTACAAATTACATTAAGCTTTTATAATCCAATGAAAATTTAGTCTACTCTTTCATCACAAAAGGCACAGACACACTTTTTCAGGATTTTATGCTGCATATCTGTGAAGCACAAATTCAAAATTTCACCAATTAGTTCTCTTAGCTTGAGTTTTCTGATAGATAGAGCATGTCAAGGTTGGGAAAAAGGGAGGCTTAATTATAGTACATGTTCGTTATATTTTCCACTATTCTCTGCCTTCCATTTAGGTTAACTCTTGATACTTAGCTGATGTGTTAGAGAGAAACTGGTCACATTCCTTGACAAATCCAAATTTGTCTTTTGGAAATTGATGAACAATAGTATATCCCAAGAAAATAGATGAACTTTGAATTTTGGAGGATATTGTTTAGCCTATATGGTACTGTACGCACTGCTGTGGAGTGTGGACCACTTCTATGTCCATACTATCCCAAAATGCAACTCCAAGTAGAAAGAAGCCTTGACAATACCCGAAACATAATACACAAGAATCCAGTTTTTCTGCCCCCGCAGAGGCCCCATATAGGACACTTATCTACCTTATACTCACATCATCATCTATCCGTACCAATTCTTTCATCAATTCTGTGATTCCGTATTCAATTAGAATTAACCCTACAATCTAATGGCACTTTTTTTCCCTTCAACTTGAGAGAAATTGGCTTTTGCTGGCATAAAATTTGACCAGGCAAGAAGTCTATTACCATTATAAATCGAATTAATTAGTTTAGGACACAAGAAGCAGTATAGACAGTTACTGCCGTACTGTTGAATTCAAGACCTAACTTGCAGGCCATTTGGGTCCAAAATCATGCCCTTCTCAGCTCCGATATGCTAAAGAGGCATAAGATACCAGAATAGAAAGGGAAAAGTACATTGAACAGTTGCACTTGGAGTGGTTATGATTGTTGTGCATGTGAATTTGTTTGCATAAGTTTGTATTTGGGTCATTAGCTAGATAAACTAGATACCAGAGATTATGATATCAGTCAGTTTTCCAAACTTCCCATCTCTTGCGGGAAACCTAACTTGCCCTTTATCTTTTCACATTAGAAAACAAAAGAAGGGTAATGTTCTGCATGTGACATCTAGACAGTGACTCTATTTTCTTCTTCTCCTTTATTACTTTTGTTTCTTCTCTCTTTCCTGTTTTTGCTATGAGTTTCTCTTAGTTTACTTAGCCATGGATCCGAACTTAAGTAGCCCTCACGTGGAAAAATTTATTAGAAATGGATCATATAATTAAGTCTATTATGTACCATTCCCATCTTTCATTAATGCTACATTGATATGGCAAAATAATCCTCCAAACACCCTTTTGGTATTTTAGCTAAATGTGTTAAGATACCTTATGGAAATTCGACCATGTAGGGAGGAGTTAGTGAAGAAACTGCGGGGCTCTTGAAGTAACATACATAAGTAGGAAAAAGTTAAACAGAAAGTAATGATACTGAGTAAATTAATTATGACAGCTAGCTACACTATAAAAGGGATTGAAGTGCTAATTTACATATACTAATGGAACTTGCACCACACATTGTTATGCTTTGAATTCATGAGCTTTCCCTCTCTTGGCACCGAAAATCTATACAAGTCCCTTTAATGGCTAAGGTACTTTAAGTCTTTAACACGTTACCTTTCTACTTTGAATAATTAATTAAATTTACTGACTTTTTCTCTGAGAACCTTTTTCTTTTCCCCTTCTGTTGCGCTCTTGCCACCAAAATATGCCTAATTCTCTCTCTTCCATTGTAACAGATTTCACCAAGGCCTCAAGTGCATGACCCTCTCACATGTGATTGAGACCTTCACTTTCAGTTGGCTTGCGGCGTTATCCATCCTTCTCAGATAACCATAAGTTTGGCATCTTACAGACTAAAACCAAATTCTTCAGCTATCCAAATTTCTTTTGTAAACTCTGCAAGTTATATTAAAACCACGTTTTTAAAAAAAATTATATATAAAAAAAAGAAGAATAGAAAAACCTCTCCATTTGTCTTGCCTATTTTGCTTATCTAATCATCATCATGATGATCCAAAAAATAAGGATGAAGCCCTTTTAGGTTTGCGTTTCAAAGACGACAAATTGGAAGACATGGAGGTTTCTTGGCCATTATAAAGTTCCATTGCATATTCATCACATTCAAATGGCCTAAAAATGAAACTTTGTGACATATATGGTGTATTTGCATTTTACCATTCGACTGTTAGTTACCGGAAGAATTGCTGATGCTAACTTTGTGTTTCATCTTTGATGTTTTAGATGCAAGGTACCTATAGATCATCCTTAATAAAATTGAAAA
>QAOA01006284.1:5289-18566 GCA_003255065.1 Cercis canadensis | reverse complement strand
TGTAATTGTGAATATCTCAAGAAATTAAGTCACACATTATGTGCTAGAACACAAAAAAATGTGCCAAAAAGTAAACTTGAAAAGTTATTTTTTAGTATATTTTTCTATATCGTGTCGTTCTTGTATTGTATAAGGAACTGTTTGTTCTAGCACATACTAGGTGACTTATTTTTTCAAGATCTTCACAATGACACGAAAATCACTAAGTGAATCCCACCTAAGCCTACCCAAATGAGAGGAGAGTATCGCTACTCCTTCTAAAAGAGGTAACATAGTGCTCACCTATTGGTTTTGGAATCAAAAGAAGATGATTGTTAAGCTACCTCCCAAATCTTTATTTTAGTGTTATTGTAAAGATTTCAAAAAACTAATTAAGTCACATAGTGTGTTCTAGAAATCGAAACAGTTGACAAAATTTGAGTTTAACAGAATCAAAATATTTAATAATATTTTAATATATTTTCTGACACATTTCTTGTATGCTTTGTTTATACAATTTACATAAAACTAATTTTTTTAAAACACATACTGTGTGATTTATTTTTTTTAGATTTTACAATAACACTAAAATCAAGACACATATCCCTCCCGATAAGAGGGATGTAACGCTACCTCCCATTAAAAATGGGAGGTAGCATAACAACCACCTTAAGGGTTTGTTTGAGAGTTCATTTGGAGGGGAAAGGAAAGGAGAGAAGAAGAGAGAAAAGGAAGAGAAAGAAAGGGAAAGAAAAGTGAGGAGTTTTCATCTTCTTTGTTTAGATGATTAAAATAAGCAAAAAGAAAAAAAATCTTATTATAAAATATTTTTATTAATTTATCATTTATTATCTTTTCACTCTTTTTTTTTAAAATTTATTATTCATACTCTAATTAAGTACATTTTCATAAACGGTTGACATATTGTCATATCTGANAAAGAAAAGTGAGGAGTTTTCATCTTCTTTGTTTAGATGATTAAAATAAGCAAAAAGAAAAAAAATCTTATTATAAAATATTTTTATTAATTTATCATTTATTATCTTTTCACTCTTTTTTTTTAAAATTTATTATTCATACTCTAATTAAGTACATTCTCATAAACGGTTGACATATTGTCATATCTGAGTTTAATATAGAATAGGTTAAAATACATTGATTACAATTTTCTGCAATTACGTTATGTTACCATTTTATGCAAATATTTATACTGACGTACACAAATACAAGAAAGTTTGTTTTACAACTAACATTACTCCAAAGCTTGAGCTATATGAGTACTAGTAAACTGAACTAGTTATGTTGACTTTATTCACAAAATTGCCATCATATCAATAAGTGACATGTATGAGAGAAGAGGTTGGAATAATGTGAAACATACGTATCTAACATTAGATATGCTAGATAAATACGATGTTGACACGTGGGTCACGCAGCAGTGATTAGTGGGACTGACGGTGTTAGATCTGAGTGTCATCTCTTAGTTTAGGATCTTGGATACCGCAAAGACACTGCCATTTTCGGCACAAAAGTAGAGGACATGCTTGCAAAACAGGGAATTAATTCTTTACTTCTCCAAACCATTCGATTTAGGGGTTGAAATTTATGAATGGAAAAAGAGTGTGAAGGTTAGAGTTTAACCCTCAATTTTTCTTCCCTTTTAAATTTAAAATTTTCAAATAAGGAAATAGGCTCTTTCATTTCTCTCTTTTTCTTTTCTTTTCTCCTAAAATTAACTCTTAAACAAATCTTAAAAGAAAGCTTGACTTCTGATAGTACTAGAAGAAAAATGAGTAAAAACCTTTTTTAATCTTTAAAAAATGTAATCATTGATAAATTCATCATCCAAAAATTTTCGATGACAAATTAGTCTTTGAATTATTATTCTGCTGACAAATTAGTTATACGAATAGACAAAATCAATAAAAAGAAAATAAGGACTTGAAATGAGAAAATGAGGGCTTAAACATAACTAGGCAAGATCAATGAAAGAAATTTAGGAAATGGATTTAGAGGGGTCCATAATTTTTTTCCACTAAAATACCGGATGACTAATTTGTCAGACAAAATAATATTTTAAGGACCAATTTATCACAAAAAATTTTTAGAAAATGAATTTGTCAATAATTTCATTTTTTAAAAACTAAAAATGAATTTTACTCAAGAAAAATTAATTGAAACAAAATACCTGAAGTCTTGCTGATCCTGCTGGACCTGCTCCATTATTCTTTTTCATATCCACAAAAAGCGTGTAATTATCAAGAAATTCAGTATGGTCATGCACGAACCCCTCGGGTTTGTAGCAAGCGATGCAAACGTTGAAACCATTCTCATCTGGTCTGCTATAATGGCAGTAGGTACAAGTGAAAAACAGACCTTGGATGAAGTTGCCACAACCATCACATACAGACCTGCCACTCTCAATTATGTAGAACAGAGTCAAAACCTCGTCAAATTGTAGGTTGCCGTCTCCATTTCGATCAATTAGTTTGAAAAGGTTGCTTTTTACTTTCGCATCATCCCCTTTCTTTTCCAAGTAGGTCTTGAACTCCTGGACGCTTATCGTACCATCTTCGTCTTGGTCCATTGATTTGAACATTTTCTCTATTTCCTTCTTCTCTTCTTCTGGAAGTTTTTCGTAAGTAGCTTTTGCAGCCTCAGTTATCTCCTCCATACCAACCTTAATCTTTCTCTTATTTTCTCTCGTCTTTTTTTTCTTTTCTTCTGGTTTAGTTGTATGAACCTCAGTTATTTCTCTTTCCAAATCAACTTTGATGGTTTTGGGCAAAGGCGAAACTTTAAAGGTATAAACTATGAAGGGGATCACGATTCCAAATTTTTTTTAAAGTAATTTATTTTAAAAAGTTATTTCCCTAAAAATTAGTCTACAAATCTATTAAGTATATCTAAATTAGTGCGTATGCTAAACTACATTTGGTATTTTTGTGGGCTAACTCTATCCTCCACCTAGTTGAGTGAGTTTTTGTGAGATTCATATAATAATTTTGATGTCATTATAAATATCCTAAAAAATTGAGTTATATAATTATTTATAAAATATAAGAACAACACGATATAAAGAAACTTATCAAATTTTAGTTTTTTAGCAAAACTTGAATTTTTTATTTGACATATTTTTATATATTATGTCATTCTTATATTTTATAAAAAAAAAAAATTGTGTATTTTATTATATATTATGTGACTTAATTTTTAAAAAATTTTACAACAACACTAAATTTGAATCCCACCAAAAATCTCACAATCAAGAAGTAGGTAGCATCACACCCTCTCTAAGAACTAAGAGGGTAGGTAAAGCCACACCATTATAAGAGATTAGAAGGAATGTAGCTCAACAAACACCCAAAACAAGTCCACAAAGTTACTATAAAACAGATTAAAATTTAAATTAATAATTGAAGGATAGTGGCAAGCCCACAAAGTTACTACAAAACAGATGAAAATTTAAATTAATAATTGAAGGATAGTGGCAAGCTAGCTCTTTTGTCCTTTCTGCAGCCTTCCACAAATTGAAATTGGAGATAAGAAGAAAAGAACCAACTTTCTTACTACTTTACCCCACTAACTTTGAGAACGGAGGAAATATCCTTGTAAGCGATCCATGCATCACATGGGCAACACAGGAGAGGGACATAATTACAACGACTTTGCATGAAATAATTGAAAGATCAATCAATGATAACACCAAGAATTGTCAATTGGATTTTAGTTTAGAAATGAATTTGCTTGACCAAGACTTAACTTTTGCAGTTGAAGATGGGAGAAATAAGATTGAAAATAATCATCACTTTCTTTTATTAAAAACGACAAGCACTCACCTGATATTTTCTAGCTTTGTTGCTATCTGTCAAATAATCATCTCTATAATTGCCTTCTCCAAAAGACTTACTATTCATGTCAACTTAATAAATGAAAAAAAGTGCACAAAATTCTAACAACCAATTAGAATCATTTTTAACTATTAATTAAGCATTTGATATAGAGAATAAGCTTGTGTAGATGAGATTAAAATTATAGAGAGAATAAGCTTCTGAATATATTCAGAATTTGATTTTTTATTTGATATAAAATAAATTATAATATATCCTTAAAGTACTTTAACATGAACACTGTTTTGCTTGTCTAAAATATCAAATCAATGGAAGAGAAAAAAACAAGCAAGGCCCACATACCCTTTTGCTTCAACTTTTCTTTCTTTCTTTCTCATTTTCTCTCACGCATTAAAACTGGGGAAAATCTTTCTTCCCATCCATTTTTGCTTAAATTATTTCCCCTTATCTAAAAAAAACATCGTATTCTTTCACAGCTATCATTTTCCCTTCTCTTTTAGAAAGTAAAATATAAGAGAAGATTCCAAGTGCCCTTTAAATATGGCCCTACCCCTAAAAATAATAATACTTGGGGGGGATCTGATGTCTCACCTCTATAATTGAAGCTGACAAATGATGACAAGTCCATAGAACTCCAACAACCCATACAGAACTCTGTTAAACAAATTATATATATGTTATTTATCAGGTCTATTATTATTAGGCTTGTGGTAAATATGTAGAATTAGATGTAGTTATTCTATTTTCGTAATCAAAGCTTACATTATCTAAGAAGTTTGAGTAAGGATTTTTACTATGTGAGTTAGTTATCATAAATAAGTTATATGTAGCTATTTTGACTAGGCATGTGACTATCATTTATTAATTACATGTGGTTATTCCATTTTTGTAATTGAAGCTTTCTTTGTTTCAAAAAAAATTTGGTAACAATTTTTACTCTATATGTTAGTGTAGATATCATTACCCTCATGGGCTTCTCTGGAATCTACATTGAAGTCAAAGGGAACCATCACACTCATAACCATTCTAGGAGATTTTCCTAACCTAGCCAATACCGACGTCAGATATCTGGTCGTCGATTACCCTTCCACCTATAATGTCATCCTAGGCTCTGCCCATCCCTTAACCGGATCGATGTCATAGTCTCAACCAAACACCTGTTGCTCAAATTGGCCACCATTTCAGGTATAGTGGGACATGTCAGTCTTGAGTAGAATATGTTATAACATTAGTCTATCAATTGACTACTCCAAACCACCAAAGCTAAAAAATACCAACATGCCCAACACCAACAGCATGATTCACATCCTTGAGCTCAACAATAGGAAATACAACCAAGAAAGCCGACCTAAACCAAAGGGCGAGCTCACATCAGTGCAGGTCGGGAAAAACAGCGATCAAACAATCTAAGTGGGATCAAACATTCCACCCTCAAACCTCAAAAAGTTTACCGACCTCCTAATTGTAAATGACAACCTGTTCGCATGGACAACATCTGACATGCCAAGTATAGACCCGAACTTTATCTGTCACAAACTTGCTGTAAATTTAGGTGCAAAACCTATCAGCCAAAAGTAAAGAATCTTTGACCTAGAAAGGAAGGTTGCAATCCAAGAAAATGTCCAAAAGTTGCTTGATGCCGACTTCATTATAGAAATACCTTACACGACCTAGCTATTAAATGTGGTCATGGTGAAAAAAATAAATGGAAAATGGAGGATGTACGTCGACTTCTCCGACCTTAACAAGGCATGCCCAAAAGATTCGTATCCCTGCTCGAGCATCGACAAGCTAGTTGATGGAGCATTCAGATACAAGCTCTTAAGCTTCATAGACGCATACTTCGGCTACAATCAGATAAGGATGTATCTCAATGACGAGGAGAAAACACCTTTCATAACTGAAAAGGCGATTTAATGCTACAAAGTAATGTCCTTCGAACTGAAGAACGCGAGAGCAGAATACCAAAGACTAGTGGACAGGGTACTAAAAAGCCAAATAGGAAGGAATGTCGAGGTATATATGGACGACATGCTCGTCAAATCTCGTTCCGACCTCGAGCACCTAACTAACCTAGAGGAAACCTTTGCTAAACTCAAAGAGCATAACATGCACTTGAACCCCTCCAAATGCACATTCAGGGTGAAGACTAGAATAATTTTTAGGATTCTTGTTAACACATAAAGGAATCGAAGCCAACCCAGATAAGTGTAATGCCATAATCAACATGGAGCCACCAAAAACTATAAGAGAAGTCCAACGGTTAATCGGAAGGGTTGCAACCTTCTCCCACTTCATGTCCAGGTCGGCTGACCGAGTACTCTCATTCTTCAAAACACTCAAGATGATCAAGAACTTCCAATGGACCACAGAATGTCAAGAAGCCTTTCACCAATTAAAATAATACCTAGCCTCACCTCTCATCCTCTCTTAGCCAAAACAAGGAGAAACATTGTATATATACCTAGTTGTCAATGATTAAGTTGTCAGCTCTACCCTCGTTAGAGAGTAAAGCACCACCTAATCCCCTATATATTATACAAGCCATGCCCTCCAAGGTTCCTAGCTATGATATCAAAAAATCAAAAAACTCGCCTATGCTTTTCTCCTCTTAGCTTGTCGCTTGATGCCATACTTCCAAAACCACCACGTGACAATCAGAACCTACCAGCCTATTAAGAAAAATCCTCTAGAAGCTTGACCTTGTCAACCGAATGATCAGATGGTCTGTAGAATTCTCTAAGCATACACTTTCTTACAAACCATGAGGATTAATTAAAGCTAAAGCTCTAGCTGACTTCATTGTCAAGCTCACCAAAGCAGTCGAGCCCGAACTGGAAGAGCAACCCCACTAAAAGCTATCTGTGGACGGGTCTTCCAATCTTAAATGAGGAACAACAGAACTAGTTGTGGAAGGACCAGACGAAATATCAATCAAGTAGTCTTTGCGTTTCAAGTTCCAAATATCGAACAACCAGGCATAATACGAAACCCTCATAACAGGATTACGCCTAGCCTTCGAGCTTGGGGCTAGGAGGCTTAAGGTCTCTAGCGACTCCCAGTTGATAACCAGCCAAGTAAAAGGCGAATACCAAGCAAAAAACCCACAAATGGCCAAGTACCTCAATAAAGTCAAAACACTCACCTCCAACCTCATACACTTCCAAATCCAACACATCCCCAAGGAACGAAAACTCTAGAGCTAACCTCTTATCTAAACTCGCCAGCAGCAAAAAAAACCTGGAAACAACCAAACAGTAATAGAAAAATACTCCTCCACCTGAGTATCGACTCGGATACAACGCTCCACATTGAGACTGAAACACTGACCTGGATCACCCACATTAAGCATTACCTGAAAATTGAACTCTTGCCAGGCGACAAAGCAAAAGCTCGAAAACTCCAACAAACCTTTTGCAACTATTACCTGAAATAAGAAATTCTCTACAAACGAGGTTTCTATAACCCACTTTTGAAGTGCTTACCACCAGAGTAATCTAAATACATCCTGCAGAAAATCTATGAAGGCATATGTGGCTATCACATTAGAGCTTGATCTCTAACAGCAAAAATCCTCTAAGATGTGTATTACTGGTCGACTCTGAGGGCTGACTCCACCAACCTGGTGAAAAAGTACTACAAGTGCCAAAGATTTGTGCACATCCACTTAGCACCGCCATCCAACCTCCACATGACGATCGAGCCCTGACCATTCTCCAAATAGGGACTAGACCTCTTAGGTACCTTACCAATTGCAGCTGGGCAAAAGAAATTTTTAATAGTTGCAATTGACTACTTTTCTAAGTGGACTGAAGCTAAGCCTCTAACTAATATCATAGCAAAAAATGCTAAGAAATTTGTCCAAACTCTTATCATTTGTAGGTTCGGAATCCCACATACAATAACAACAAACAACCAAACATCCACAGGAGAATCACCTTACAAACTCACCTATGGAGCCAAAGTAATGATACCTATATTGACAGGCGAACCAAGTTGGAGAATAGAGCACTTTGATGCCGAGCATAAATAAATCAAAATGCATATAAACATAGAACTGTTAGAAGAAGAAAGAGAAAAAATACGAGTCAAAATGCTGGCATATAAGCAAAGGATCGCCAGGTAATACAATGCCAAAGTAAGACACAAAGAGTTTCGACCAAGTGACCTCGTCCTCAGAAAAGCTGACATCATCAAAAAGCATCTCAATAAAGGAAAGCTTGTGCCAAACTGGGAGGGCCCATACCTAGTTCAAGAAGTGCTGGAAAATAGAACTTACAAACTTATGACCACAGAAGGAAACCAAGTCCCCAAGACCTGGAATGTAACAAATCTTAGGACCCACGAGTTATAATGAAGCATATTTTGCAGCCTCAAGATTAATACATGTAAATACCAAGTTGAATCAATTGTCAATGCCCCCAAAAGAACCAATGTCCTTTATGCCGGTAAATATCGAGCTGAATCAATGGCCAATGTCCTTAAAAAGACCAATGTCTTTCAAGCCGGTGAAGACAGAGCTGAATCAAGGGTCAATACCCTTAAAAGGACTAATGTCTTTCAAGCCGGTAAAGACTGACCTGAGTCAAGGGCCAATGTCTTTCAAAGCTGAAAAATACCAAGCACCAGTTTGTATTCCAAAAATAAAATGATTGATTACATCTCAAGTTAAATACAAATAACTGACCTCAAGCCTCAGATTATACTTCAAGGATAAATCCAAATATCCGAACTAAAGTATCAACTTATATTTCAAAGTTCAAACAAAATAAATGAGCTAAAGTTCGTTGATTATAATTGATAAGTCAGTTTTATACTGCTTATCTTGTATTTATCTACCTTGTTAATCATTTGGTCTAGGGTATTTTAAGTTTGATTCTTATGAATTAATGTTTCTTTTATAGGTTTTTACTTTAGAAGTATTTGGAAGTCACTTTGGTATTTTTCTGTGTCAAAAAGAGCAAATGTAAATTTGCGATGGTAGGAGCAGCTTGGGAGATACAACCCTTAGTTTGGGCGCCGCAACACCCTATCAGAAGGCTGCAGCACCCTCCAGTCAGAAACTCCAAGGCCGCATCACCTATTAGGAGGTTGCAGCACCCTCCAGGCAAAGAATCGGAGGCTACAACGCCTAAACCCAAGGTTGCACCCCCCCGACGGTCAACTCGGGATTTGACTTCCAAACTTCTTATTTTCATTAAGATTCATATTTTATTTTAATTCCTTTTTGTTTTAAACTTCATAAGACTTATAAATAGAACTTTTAAAGACTAAATTAGGGTTCTATACGTTTTTACACAAGAGACAAGAAGAGAATGAAGATCTAGCTCTAAGATTGAAATTTTATCATTGATTCTCAGCTTCTAAGAGTTTTTCTCATATTTTTCTTTTGTTCTTATATTTAATTTTTGTGTAATCATGTTCTTATCTACTATCATGAATTAAATTCCCTTATAGGGCTATGATGTAGCCTAGCTAGGAAGATTTTTTATTTTTTATTTTTTTAATTCAAGAACTCTTTTATTAATTATCTTTTTCTTCTTAATTCTTCATGCTTCTAATTGTTTGATCACCAATTAGTTGATTAGATAATTACAATGAGATGTGAGATAATTTGTAATTAAAGATCATAAGGATTAAGAACATAGATTACATGTAGGATATGGATATACCTCCATGGCCTGTGTAGCTATTTAAAAAGAACCATAAAATTAAGTGAATTTCTAGGTTATTCGCAATTCACATAGGAATATAATGGGTTTATAACTTAGAGATATTTTTGTTTAACCTTGGGAAAGACTAATAAATAATTTAGGGTTCTTGGCTAACAATTAGGAAAATTATTCTTGGTTAATGGATTAGGAATAGTAAATCGTAATAGCTATGGTAAAATCAAAAGCCCTAGATATTTCTCATCAATTTTTCTATTTGTCACTGATTTAGTATTTTTCCCTTTAGATTATCACTTATATTCACTCATTGATTCTCTAGATAAAATTAAAATATACTCAATTTTAGTACTTATTAGCTACAGTCTCTGTGGGACGATACTTTATTGTCATTTTATTACTTGAAACCAATAATGTACACTTGCATTAGAGTTTTACACAATAATAATTCAAACCACACTAGAATGACTGGACGAAGGTTCTTCGATTACATTTCAAGTTAAAATTGAATAACCAAGCTAAAGTTCTTTAGTTATATTCAAATTCAAATACTCGAGCTAAAGTCATATTACTATATTTCAAGTTAAGTTTAAGTAACCAAGTTGAAGAGGATAGAACAATGGCAAGAACAACCAAAATAAAAGAAAAAATTCCATTTAATTCATTAAGAATACCGAATACAAAAGAGAAAATAAAAGAAAAATTGTTACAAATTACTAAACTACTCCTCAAAATCCCTATCAGCTCGGCAAACCTCGTCTCCTTCTCCATTAGAGGATGAATAGGCATCATCGCCGGACTCTTCAATCCTACGCTAAGTATCATCCTCTTCGCCTTCATCCTCCCCCTCCACTAACTGACCATCCTGAACCTACTTGAAATAGTTAAAACCCTCGTCCTTGAGGTTGGGGAATTGTAACTTAGCCTGCTCCATAGCAAGGTCAAAACCCTTTTGGAAAGCAGTTAAATAATTTTCCCTGATCTTCCGCTTAGCTCGGGCTTTAAGTTTTGCTTTTGATTGAAAAACTCTACCTTGGCGATGAACCATCTGAGCTCGGACTTTCTTCTAGTGATCTTCATCAGACTGAGCAAGCTCGAAGGTCACTTGCGCACTCTTCTTCTCGCGTAGGAGTTTCTCCTCTAAATTCTCTATCTGACTCTATGATCTTCAATCTCTGATCTAGCACTGTTCAACGCGTCCTAGGTAGACTCCACCTGAGCTCAAACATACATTTCATCCTCTTGATATTTTTTGCAGGCTTCTTTTGCCTTTAATGCCCTATTTTGCACCTCTGGACTACAACCAAGCTCCAAGCAATATTGGACACCATATATTTAGTCAGCAGTTTGGTGGAGGTAGAAGAAACCTTAGCTTTATTAGCAAGGGAGATCACCGCGTCCAATCTCCGATTGCTCAGAAACTGTATGTTCTAAAAAGACACACTATAATGATTCTCCTCATCCTCTATCACAAGTACAGTAAAAAGTTCAAAGGACCTAACCTCCGAACTAGGCTCGCTAGAAGTGTGACTGGAAGAAGGAACTGACCTAGGTACCTCAGCACTCTGAGGTACCGATCTCGAAGACGTCTTCTACCTCTTCGAGCTCACATTCTCTTTACCTTTTTGAAGGAAAAAGAGGACCAGAAGATCGGGCTTCCTTTGGAGAAATTATTGTGATTGGCTTAGCTAGTGTAGGCCTGACTGGCTCGGCTTCCATCTAAGATGCTATCTTTGCTAGCTTTGAAAGATGAACCATCTCTTCCTTAGTAATCTTTTCTTTTGCAAAACAAAGGAGATAGATTAATAAACTTCCAAAACTTAGAAACACAAGCTAACAAATACCGACCAATCAAGTCTTTAGCTTTCAATTTAATCAGCTTGGCCTTCTCACAGGTCAGCTCATAAATAATTCCTATGATCCAACGAGCTTCACTATCATATTCCCCCAAAGCACAAGTTCAAATCTTATTAATATATCAACAACACTGAAGAGGAAAGCGAGGACTCTGGTTCTCATGCAAGAAAAAGACCTTGTCTGGCCTCACATCACCATCCCAGTTCGGCATAGTCACTTAAAAAAATTGATTCGACTCTTCAACTAGCTTCATTAGGCATAACTGAGGTGTACCGGCCACATACATGAACTCTTGCTCGGTCTCCCTCACATCCTTCAAAGTAAAAAAAAAAAAAAAAATAGGAAAATACATCGACCTGAGCCTCTACACCTAATAACTTGGAAAGTTCGGAGAAAATCCCACCCATTACTATGGAGCTAAGTAGGAGTAGTGTTGATAGTCTGAAAAAAGTTCATCTCGAATTTTGTAAGTGGAAGCTCGGCCCCAGCCCTATCTATGTAGGCAATACTAAAGGTGAAAAAATTGTTGCCTGAGCATACCCCACATAGGACTAGCTTGAAGATCAAAATCATGATAGTATCAATCAATACTCGGATAACTGTCCTTTATTTGCTTAATGTCTGTAGAATGAATTGATGAAAGGACCGACCTAACACTCTCATGAACCCACCAAGGGCTAGAAGTACTCGTCGTTGAGGATCCCTCCCTCGACTCTTTAGACTGACTTGAAGACCCATTGGAAGCAAAACTCTCAGAAGACAAACTCATCTTTATCTGCAGGGGAAACTAAAGAAGGTCGGTCACCCTGAACTAATACCCTATATCCAAGTTCTTGTAAGCCTTCATTTTGCACAGACCATGACCAATCTCGAAATCAAAGACCAAAGCAAAGCAAATTACAAAAACTAAAACTTTACCTAATATGACTGAACAAGCGAACCATGACCACAAAAGCAAAGACACAAATTAGCAAGAATTCAACCAAGCTCATACCGACCTCAATAACGATCTCTTAAAAACTCAAGAAAAAAAAAAAAAGCAAAAGGATTCCTCTAAAGAACCTATTTATAGAAAGGGAAAAACATATATGAAGGTCCAGCTTGATTGCATCCAATGAATGACAATCAGCCATCATTTAGCTTAGGAAGTCCAACTGTCACGTCCTTGTAGCTTTTTTGCCTCGATAATCATAAACAACGGCTGCCATCATGATGACTGCCTAGACAACCAATCAGGTGATGCCACGTAGAAATTTATAGCATATACCAGCACACATCGAGTTAATGGAGGTCACTTACCATGAGCTCAAAAGCCCGATATTTTATCGAACTCTAAGCTAAAGAAGGGGCAAGTGTAGATATCATCACCTTTGGCCTAACATGACCTAAGGCCCAATCCCAATGGCCCATAGCTTTCAAGCCCTATTCTAAAAATTACCATCATGCCCCTTTACATGATCCTACAAATATTCCCCTTAACACAGATATAAGGACTTTTGACCCTTTTTATATTTACTACCCTTTTTAGCTTGGACCAATTTAACTTGACCTTTAGAGTCCAGGTATCTCAACTCTGCCTCTTAGTCCACATCTGTTACTTGTGTAGTTCGGATCCTCACCCATACCTGACCTCAGGCTCAACCCAAGCATCGTTAGTAGATATCATATATTAGTTATACGTGATTGTTTTGATTAGTCATGTAACATTTATTAATTAATTGTGGTTATTTTTCTAATAAAGCTTTTTGCAGAGAGAGTTGATGACCGAAGAAATAAGCTTGAAAAGAATTGTAACCAAAAAGTTAACTTTTGAAAAGTTTTGTGAAATTACTTACCTAAAATAATGGAGTGTGTTTTAGAAAGCGTTGATTTGTGTAGTGCAAAATACTCAGTAGATGGTTTTGCAAACATTAAATACTAA
>QAOA01006280.1:0-12975 GCA_003255065.1 Cercis canadensis | reverse complement strand
GGATGGGTGGTGCGTGTGGAGATGTTGGCAGTGAGAAGGACTGGGTTGTTGTGTTCAGTTCTCTTGAGATAACCCTCAAAATCAACAAACTTGTCACATAGCTCAGCAAAAGTGATTGGAGAATCTCTAGTTGTAATGGGGCCAGCGATTTCCTTGAACTCAGGATCCAAGCCAATTAAAACATAGATAACCATGTCAAGTTCATCAATAGGGGGTAGACATGAGAGTTATTTCATTAGCCAAAATTTTGATGGTTTGCAGGTACTCATTGATAGTGTCAAACCCACGTGTGGTGGTAGAAAGAGATTATTTGAGAGACATGAGGTGGGAATGGGATTGATTAGCATATAGGGTTTTTAAATGATCCCAAGCAGCTTTGGAGGTGGTTGGCTTACCAAGAAGTTGAAGAACATCAAGTTCTAAGGACACAATAATGGCATGAAGCAAAAACTTGTCTGGACGAACCCAAATTAATATGATATTCAGGATTAGAAAGAACTAATCCTTCAGAAACAATAGTAGGAGAGGGACATGTTTTGGTTACATTAAGAGAGGACATAAGATCATGTCCACGGAAAAGGGGTTTCAATTAAAGTACGCCATGAAACATAGTTGGTTTGGTTGAGCTTGATGGGTAAATGATCAGCGGTGAAGAAAATAAGGGTGGTGCCTTGATGATGAATAGATGGGGTCACTACAGCAGTGGGAAAGGAAATAGAGGAAGCAGTACTGTTGTTGTTGGCTACCATGAAAAAAAAAAGTTAGTGTAATGTTAAGCAAAATTACTCTGATACCATAAAGAGAATTAAACGAGAAAATAAAATATGTATTACTTTTCATGAATAGAGTATATATATGGCTTAATTGTAATTTAGGTTTTAATCACTTGAATATTTTGGTCCCCCTTCTTTAAAAATGAACTATTAAGTCCCTTTATATTCATAAAATATATAAGTTTAGTCCATTTATTTTTAAGTCAAAATTCTTAGGTTTATTTCAAGGTGTAAAGTTCTCTGATTCATAATCCCACCGTTCATATTGAAAGGCTACATCTTGTGAATCTCCTCACTAAATTTGAGCTCGATCTAACGGTGAAACTCAGCCCAAAATTCCAAAATTATAAGTTTTCATCTAACCAAAAATTTAGACTTATTTACTGTTAGATCGAGCTTACCATAAATTTTCATCTAACCAAAAATTTAGACTTATTCACCGTTAGCTCGAGCTGAAATTTAATGGGAAGATTCACAAGACGTAGCTCTTCAATCTGAACGGTGGGATTATGAATCAAAGAACTTTACAGCTTAAAATAAACCTAAGAATTTTGACTTAAAGATAAATGGACTAAACTTGTACATTTTATGAATATAGAGGGACTCAATAGTTCATTTTTAAAGAAGGAGGATGAAAACGTTCAAGTGGTTAAAATAGGGGAACCAAAATTGTAATGAAGCCAAAAAGAAATTGATATTTTTGCCTTAGGTACCCAAATCATTTTTGGTCCTTGTGGTTAATCTTGGTTCCTTTTGGAACCCATGCCTTCTTACCTCCAACATAAGAATTTCTTTTGTGAGTATGAGTGAGAGACATGTCCTTTTTTATCACAAAAATCACAAGTTTTGATACATATCGTGGTGGAACTGTGTTTAGTGGCTCCTTTGCCAGTTCTTTGACAGAAGGCACCAGAAGAGAGCTTCCAAGCTTTGTCAAAGTTAGCTCCATACCCTAAATTGAAACTGAAGCACAAGGCTGAAATCAGAGTTGAGCAGGGAAGCTTCTTCAGAGAGAAGGTTGAGAACGAGAGAGAGAGAGAGAGAGAGAAGAAGAAGAAGAAGAGAGAAATTGATCTAGTTGAATGAATGAATTCAATTACATTATGAACCGTAGTCCATCAATATATATAGCCTAAACTGAGTCTTCCTCTACGAGTTTGTAATCCAGCTAATCATAATCAATGCTTAACTAACTTGATAACTGACTATACAATAACTTATCAGTATGAATCAGCAATAACTAACTTGATTTGATAACTGATCTCTGTCAGCATGACACGGCCCTGACCATTCAAGACACAGCCGTGTTCAGCGCAAATGAGTTTAGAGAATCTATATATGTAGAGAAAGGAAAATAATAACCACACACAAATTTATACATGAATAAGCACAAGGTACACCAAATATTGTATAGTATAAAAATTTATACATGAATTACTTATATTATTTTATTCAAGGAGCCTTATATTATATACTTTTATCTCCTTTGAATACACTAAATTGATGTGGGGGGTACGACCTTCAGATTATTTGGGGAGCGACTTAATCTTGATACATAAAAGCTGACCTAAGAATATTCTTACCATTAAAATCTAAAAAATCTTAGTATACTAAACGGGCCTAGCAGTTCAAATTTCTCTAGTCTTCCTCTATTTTCTTTACATTGCAACTGCAACTGCGAAAGTCTTCGCGAAAGTTCATGCCTGCTCCTATTTTGCTCCTTTCTCTAGGAAAGATACTTATCTCTTTTTATTTGATACAAAGAATATCATGCTGAAAATGTTGAATGTGTGCAATTGTTGAATTTTTGTAGTTGATGACAAAAATATCTACGATCTTCCTTCTTAAGTTTCCCCTTGTTCATGAAGGCCTCATAACTGTGTTTAGTGGCTCCTTTGCCAGTTCTTGGACAGAAGGCACCCGAAGAGAGCTTCCAAGCTTTGTCAAAGTTGGCTCCATACCTTAAATTGAAACTGAAGTACAAGGCAGCTCAAATGAGTTTAGAGAATCTATATATGTAGAGAAAGGAAAATAATAACCACACGCAAATTTATACATGAATAAGCACAAGGTACACCAAATATTGTATAGTATAAAATTTTATACATGAATTATTTATATTATTTTATCCTCTGAATACATTAAGTTGATGTAGAAGGTGCGACCTTAAGATTATTTAGAGAAGGACTTAGTCTTAATGGATGAAAACTGATCCGAGAATACCCTTACCATTAAAATCTAAAAAATCTTATATAGTGTACTAACGGGGACTAGCAGTTAAAATTTCTCTAGTCTTCCTCTATTTTCTTTACATGGCAACTGCAAGTTCGAAATTTATGTTGGAAGAATGGGTGCGCGAAAGTCTTCGCGAAAGTTCATGCCTGCTCCTATTTTGCTCCTTTCTCTAGAAAAGATTCTTATCTCTTTTTATTTGATACAAAGAATATCATGCTGCTGTGGGGACCAAGTGAATGTATTCGTAGAATTTTTTACAAAGACGTCACTGTTTATAAGATACATATCTTTCTGAAAGTGTTGAATGTGTGCAATTGTTGAATTTTTGTAGTTGATGACAAAAATATCTACGATCTTCCTTCTTAAGTTTCCCTTTGTTCATGAAGGCCTCAAATATGGCACCATTATCGATATAGACAAAAATTAAAATATGAAACATAATAAGAAAAGTCTGGTTACGACTTACGATATAAAAATATGATAAATAATATACAAATTTATTTTCAAAATGAGGTCTTTGAGTATTTCAGTTTATTTAAACAATAATCACATGTTTGATATCTGTATTTAAAACTAAAAATGTAGCTAAGATAAACATTTTTATTTCGTTTTTAAAAATTAAAATTACTATCTAGCACTCGAAAAAAAAAAATTCTATGCGAACCTTAATTTTTTTTTATCTCTGGAAAACAGATGGCGATGGAATCTAAATCACAGCCGTCTCATTTTAGCCAACAACTGGGGGTGGTTCGTAAACATTGGGAACCAAGTATTTAAACCTTGGCTTTCAGTAAAATGCAATAACATATCTCTGCTTGTAATTAAATGTTTATAGAGAAAAGTGTGTAATTACATGTATGCAAATGGCATCAGTCTTTAGGAGTTTTCCAACAGTTGTGTCAACCCATCAGCCCCTACATTGCCATTTGCCACTCCTCTCTCTTTCATTCTCTTGCTTTCTGGGTCAATATTGGATATGCTTTGATAAGGTTGCTTTCAACTTAAATAAAAAAGAAAAAGATCAATTTTTTCTCTGTTGCTGACTAAGATCATTTTTTAGATGATTTGTTGATTAATTAAACACGTAGATTAAGCTGAAACAGAGGAAATGAATGCTAAATATCCAAGGACAGAAGAAGTATCCAGTCAAATTCAGCCGGAGAAGCTTACATGTGTATTCTCTCATTTTCCAAGAAAAAGGCAGCAAGAGAAAAAAAACTGAAATCAATGAAAGGAACAAGAGAGTTGAAAAAATATATGAAGACAAAACTCTCTTATCAATGAAATTTCTTTTGACATTCATGCAAATTTTCTCTGTTGCTGACTAAGATAATTTTTTAGATGATTTGTTGATTAATTCAACACGTAGATTAAGCTGAAACAGAGGAAATGAATACTAAATATTCAAGGACAGAAGAACAGAAGAAGTACCCAGCCAAATTCAGCCGGAGAAGCTTTCATGTGTACTCTCTCATTTTCCAAGAAAAAGGCAGCAAGAGAAAAAAACTGAAATCAATGAAAGGGACAGGAGAGTTGAAAAATTATATAAAGACAAAACTCTCTTATCAATGAAATTTCTTTTGACATTTATGCAGCTTTTCTTAGAGGCAGATTGTTTGACTGGACTCTATTATTGAAAAAAGGGGGGTAAACATTTGGAACCAAGTATTTAAACCTTGGTTTTCATTAAAATGCAAGAACGTGTAGCTCTGATCTTTTGTCATCGAACCCTTCTGGATTTCCTTTCCTCCTCTATTACCAACTTATCATGATTAGGTGCACTTCACAAACTGTAATACTTCTGCTATGCTTTCTATATTGGGGCTTGCTCAACCAAAGCTTATGTGGCAGAAATTCCGAAGTTGCTGCTTGTGATGCACGGGATCGAGAGGTACTCTTGCAGTTTAAGAAAAGTCTCGTAGATCCTTCAGAGCTGCTTTCGTCTTGGTCTAGCGAAGAAGATTGCTGTAAATGGATCGGAGTTCAATGCCACAACATTACAGGAAGAGTCACAAAACTCAATCTTTCGTCTTCATACATCAAGCCCAATTATACTGAACTCTTGACAGGTGAAATCAACGTTTGTGTGCATGAACTTGAATTTCTGAATTATTTGGACTTGAGCGGGAACAACTTTACAACTATCCATGATTCAGCAGATGATGGACAGAGAAATGAAAACTTATCACTAGTTACACATCCCCATCCCTCTACACTCCAACATCTTGATTTATCAAGAAATTATTATCTTCAAATGGATAATCTTGCATGGCTTTCTCATATTCCTTCCTTAAAATACGTTGATTTGAGTGACAATAATCTTTCTACAGTAACTAATTGGCTTCACTCTTTGACAACAATGCTTCCTTCAGTTTCAGAGTTACGATTGGGAAATTGCAAACTTAGTCATACAAATTCATCCATTGAATATGTAAATTTCACTTCACTCACTGTGCTTGATCTTTCTGCCAACTATTTTTCCTTTAAAATACCAAATTGGTTGTCCAGTCTCAATGATAGTCTTTCTTATCTTGACCTTAGATGGAATCAATTTCATGGCCAAATACTTGATACCCTCTTAAACCTACCAAACTTGAAGACTTTACTTGTTGCTGGGAATGGACTAAATGGAACAATCCCTGAATGGCTTGGCCAATACAAATATCTCCAAGAACTTGATCTTTCATACAATTCATTTCAGGGTTTAATACCTCCTATTTTGGGAAATATATCATCTTTAACTCTCTTAGATATTACCCACAACCATTTGAATGGCAGTCTTCCAGAAAGTATTGGGCAACTCTCAAACTTAGAGACTCTTAAGTGTTGGAGGCAATTCCTTGATAGGAGTACTCTCTGAAACGCATTTTGCCAAGCTCTCAAATTTGAAGGTATTAGACTTGAGCTTAACAGCTTTTCTGTTCCATTTCGGATCTCAGTGGGTTCCTCCATTTCAACTCCACGAACTTGATTTGAAATCTTTTTTGTTGGGTCCCAAATTTCCCACATGGCTATATACACAGAATTCTTTGACAAATCTAGACATTTCTGGCTCAGGAATTTCATTTATAGATCACCATGACAAGTTCTGGAGCTTTGTATTGAACAATATTACTTCTCATGTCGATCTATCCAACAACTCAATCAGTGGGGATATATCAAATCAGGTTTTAAACCAATCTTTCATCGATCTATCATCTAATAATATTAGTGGTGGGCTGCCACGTTTAACACCAGAGGTTAGCTTTTTCCGAATAGGAAATAACTCTTTCTCAGGACCCACTTCCTCTCTATTATGTGATACCACGTACGGAAAAGTTCATTCCTTATGGTATTTGGACATGTCACATAATCTCTTATCTGGAGAACTTCCTGACTGCTGGATGAATTGGCAATTTCTGACTTACATAAATTTGGGAGGTAATAACCTCACAGGTAAAATTCCTCATTCATTAGGCTCATTATCTATGCTTGAATCATTGCATTTGAATAGCAATAACTTCTTTGGAGATGTACCTCTGTCGTTGCAAAATTGCAAGAAATTGGTACTCCTTGATCTAGGGGGAAATAAGTTGTCAGGAAGCATACCAAGTTGGATGGGTCAAAACATGGGAGCTATCATTTTGAGATCCAATCAATTTACGGGCAATATTCCATCACAGATATGCCAAATTTCTTCTCTCATAATATTGGATCTTGCAGACAATCGGCTGTTCGGACCAATACCTCAATGCCTACATAATATTTCTTTCATGTCAAAAGAAAATCAGTTCATCATTACTATCTTGTCATTTGGAAGTAGTGCAGTAGCAGAGGAATTGTACCTCTACAGTATTGCATTGCATAATAAAGGCCAAGAATTGGAATACCAAGAAAATCTTGGTTATGTGCGTCTTCTTGATCTTTCAAGTAACAAACTATCTGGATCAATTCCTCAAGAACTATTTGGTCTTTCCCAATTAAACATCTTGAACTTGTCTCATAATCATTTGGTGGGAAGGATACCACAAGAGATTGGGAACATGAAACTCTTGGAATCACTAGATCTATCAAGAAACCAACTATCAGGCGAGATTCCTCAAACGATATCTGGTTTGTCTTTTCTCAGTTACTTGAATCTGTCATACAACAATTTCATTGGCAAAATCCCATTGGCAACCCAGCTTCAGAGTTTTGACGCACTTAGCTATGTTGGAAACCATGAACTTTGTGGACCTCCTCTTACAGAGAAGTGTGCACAGAAGCAGGAAATTGATGAATCAAACCTCAATGGAGAAGATGATGATCAATCTGAAATGCTGTCATATTTTTACACTGGCATGGGGGTTGGATTTGCCACAGGCTTTTGGGGAGTTTGTGCTATGATTTTCTTCAATAGGGCATGCAGACATGCTTATTTCAAATTTCTTGATCACATAAGAGATCGATTTATCTCATGGTATTCCTAATGATCAGGGCCTTCCATTGAACTCCATTACGTTGCTAGTGAGGTGAGTAATACACAATCTTTTTCATATTTAATTACACTCTAATATACAATTTCCCAATTTCAAATAACTGTTTCATAGTTAAATCTTCAATTTTTCTTTATATCTTTTGTAAGTCATATAACAACATGGGACCTAAAGTTTGAAGAGATGTTCAATTGTTTGTTTATTTGGATTGCTTACCATGCGAGTATGGGGAAACCGCATAAATACCATTTCCTATTTCATAAAATAATGAGTGTCACATTTTAGGTGATAATATAGAAAACTAACTGGCTAATGGTAATATCCTAATTTATATATGATATATAGTGCTAGTCATAATGAATAACCTAAATGCTTTAGGAAAATACTAATAACTTAAATAGTCACAACTTAATTATGTATGAACTCCAATATATTTTCCAATTTTATTCCTTTGTTGATAGATAGAAGGTTGAGGTGGCACTATCTCACTTTTTACTTGAGGAGTTTGGGGTGGAAAGAATTATTGATTTTGGTACCATTGTGAAGTTTTTGAAAAAGCAAGTCACTTAGTGTGGGGATGGCACTGCCACCACTTCTGTTGAGAGTAGCTAGTTAAGTGCCTAATAAGAAACTTAGGATGCAGTAAAAGGATATTAAGAAAAGTTGTTTTTCATGCACCAAATCTGTATACAGGCCTTAGACAGTAACACAGCATATTTAAACCTTTGAATCCAAACTTATAAAAAATGTAACCTCTTGCAATCAACATGCAGGTTCTTATGATGCATTCTTCAACAGGCCACTTTTCAAGTCCAGCTATATATCACTTTTAATTTGTAAGTTCATAACTCATAGTAAACAGCTCTGTATACATATTTAAACAATATATATGTATGTATGTGTGTGTATGTTTGCGTGTATTATTTTGCAGTAAATTACAGGAAAATATGAAAAATGATTTTATGTTTGTCTTTGATCTGATTTGAGATAATTAACACAAATATAAATTAGATAAACTCGTATAGCATTGACCACTTGTCTCACTCAGGCTTTCTAATGCCATATATGACATTAGATCAAATTTTCAATTACCAGAGCATTTACTATATTATAAAGCTATTACTCACCCAAAAGCACAGCCAGCAATTTCTTCATCTTTTTTATTTTTTTTTTTATTCTTTTGATTGTTCCACATGGGTTAGTTTGTTACATGGGTTAGTTTGTTACGTAAAATGAGGGAAGGCAATGATGCATGGGAAGTGAGATATAGAAGGGCTGGTGTAAGAGGAGAAGAGGGAGGAGAGATCATTCTGGGAGGAAAGGGCTGTTTGCCTGGGCAGAGAACATCTCTGAGGAGCTACAGCTCTAGGTAGAGGTTCAGTAGTTTATCTACTGTTCCCTATTGTTTTCTATTGCTTTTTCTTGCTATTATTCAGTACTATATTTTCTAATTATTTCTCTAGAATCCATCAGATATATAGTGCTAGTCATAATGAATAACCTAAATGCTACAGGAAAATACTAATAACTTAAATAGTCACAACTTAACTATGTATGAACTCCAATATATTTTCCAATTTTATTCCTTTGTGGATAGATAGAAGGTTGAGGTGGCACTATCTCACTTCTTACTTGAGGAGTTTGGGGTGGAAAGAATTCTTGATTTCGGTACCATTGTGAAGTTTTTGAAAAAGCAAGTCACTTAGTGTGGGGATGGCACTGCCACCACTTCTGTTGAGGGTAGCTAGTTAAGTGCCTAATAAGAAACTTAGGATGACATTAGATCAAATTTCCAATTGCCAGAGCATTTACTATATTATAAAGCTATTACTCACCCAAAAGCACAGCCAGCAATTTCTTCATCTTTTTTATTTTTTTTTATTCTTTTGATTGTGGGAGAGGGAGGGAAGAACACTGTTTCAATTACATTTGTGAAATGCTTCAAAAGCAAAAGAAAGTACTACATACAACAAGACAAGCCATCTAACAAGTTTCAAATCCATGACAAGTTGTTCATAGTAATATTATATATACAAGAAACAAGGAAATAAAGTTGAATTCATAAGAAGAAATGGAAATCTCAGTTTTACATAAGCTATCTTAGCTGCACAGAGTTTATTTCATCAATTTCAGTAAATATGCTCCAAAGGCTGGAAATAAATAAAAGCCTCTCACTTATTTGAACACTAGTGATATAGTCTTTCAGTATAATATCTTTTCAATTTAGTCTCTCAATTAAGAGTTTTGCTTCAATATAATCCTTCCATCTATCTGACGCCGGTAAGTAGACTGGCAGAATGAATGATTTGATTGTTTAAAAGTGATATGATAATGTTAAATGTCACGTTGAAAACCTAGATGGACTCGTCATTTATCAGCAATACCCAAAACAACCTTCTTCCCCTACAATCCGTTGATCATTCATAAGAGGGAGCTCAGGGTGGGTTTCTCCATCTTTGAATGATTCTTTAACTAATCAAAGAAAACAGATGATCACTGGAACTTCTTCATCCTCATTAGCCTACACTTGATCCTATTTTGAATAAAAGAACTATGAGCTTTCAAAGTTTGAAAATTATTCAATCTGCATTTGATTAACTAGCAACTTCTGGATTTCATTTTCACGGGAAAAAAACACAAATTTCTAGATGCACATTAACAATGGAGACAAGTAAAAAATTCCTATAAAGAGAAAGACGTTATTCCAAATTCCAACTCTAACTCTGTCAAAAAATCATAATAAAACCAAAAAAACTCTCCCCACCAAGTCAACAACTGGAAACTCGAAAAATGATTCCCGGTGAAGAAGAAAAACCAGAGCAGGAAGAAGACCAATACAGATCCATTGCAACTGGGAAATTTCTCAATATTCTCAAACCATAAACAAACCCAACAAACTGTAACCCAACTTGTATACATGACTAAAGCAAAAGTACATTTTCCTTTCCATTTCCATGCCATAGAGACAGATTTTGTATGTGGGGAAGGAAGTTTCAGAAATCCCACAATGACATGCGATAGCAAGAGCTTCAAAATGTTGGGGTTTTCCGACTCCCAATCGCTGCAAAACTGGCTGCATGAAGTAGGGAAATCGAAACTGGAAACTGGAATTGAAATCGAAGAAGGGAAATTTTTGGGGCTGCCAACAGAAGGAAGGGGCTAGATATTTTTTCTCTCTTCCCTCCCCTGCTGCTAAAATCCCCGTTTATTCTTCACGGAGTCGTTTTCTATCTTTAAAAGCCAAAACTACGTTGTTTTGGTTATTGCTGATAAATGAGGAGTCCATTGGCTTTCAACCAAGGAACAAAATGTCGTCGTGTCAGGGTACTCTTTCGGTCACTTAGAAAACGGAAACGTTTCGGAAACATTTTAAAAATTTCTTAGAAACGAAAAATATTTGAAGAAGCGTTTCAAATAATTTTAAATAATAATTTTTTTACATTTTAAAAAATTCTAACATAATAATACTGATATAAATATATAAAATTAGATAATATAATGTTGAATAACTATTTTTTTTGAATATATATATATATATATATATATAGACTATAAAAATTATAAATGTCCAACAAATACATTAGTCTATAATCCAATTTTAATGTGTTTAATAAATATATGTATATATAGACTATAAAGAATGCTTATCTCTTTATTTTTTAAAATCTTGCTAATTGAGCAAAATTAATAAGAAATACATATTTAAATAGGCTTATTTAGGCAAAACTCAAAAAGTTTTATGTTACAAAAATGGGCCAAAATAAGGCCTGCATCTCTTTCCTAGCATCCATAAACATAATAAAAACCCATTAAAAAGAAGTGAGTGATTGAAACGACTTACTGTACAGCAACAACTCTAATCTCGCTTCCCATTCCATTATTGATGCTCTTTGTTAGCATTGGTTCACCTCAATACGACACCGTCTCATTGATCTGTTTCTTGAATAAAGAACCGATAGACAAATTTGCAAAGTATTTGGTTCCTTCAATTTGGGTTTTTTGAAGAAAAGAGGAAGATGTTAGAGAAGATCGGGTTGCCACCAAAGCCCTCACTGCGAGGGAGTAATTGGGTGGTGGATGCTTCAAACTGTCAATCTGCTTTCACTACCTTGCTATGATTCATTCCATGGCCAATTCTTTTTCTCAAATTAGATCGTTTTCACTTTTTTTTTTTTTGTCTTAATTTTTCTGGGTTCCAGCCTAAATTTCTTGGTTTTAATGTTTTCTTTTTGGTTTTGAATACTGATGTTTGATGGAAATAGAGAGAAATGCTATGATTTTTTTTGCTTCTGAATCACTTTTTGATGTTTTAATTTTTCTGGGTTCTAGTCCAAATTTCTTCTATTTCAATTTGGTGGAATTAGGGAGGAAACCCATTATTTTCTGCTAAATTCATTTAGGTATTTTAGAATCTAAAAGCCTTTGGTACGAGACAGATGATTCACTTGAGATTAAGTTCTCACTCTCGCAATGAGGGAGAAAGAAGTGGAATCGCAAGTTGCAGCGTCGTCGGAACAGAGACTCCCGGAGTTCGTTCTTCCCCTTTCTCTCCTTTGAATAGAGTTAGTTTTCTCTATCTCCTCCTGTCACACCTCTTCTGGTCTTCCCTCACTTGGCTGTGATGTTTGATTCATTCTGAAACAGATCAAAATTTCTTCATTTCGGTCGAAATTCCTCGACACGGTGACATTTCGATCGAAGCACTGAAATTTCCTTCTTTGATAAGCATTTCGTGTCGGTCTCCCACGAAACCGAAATATTTCGATCGTTTCGTGTGAAACGACACGACATTTAGTACCTTGCTTTCAACATTATATTTAACACACCCACATCACTTTTAAACTGTCACATTATCTATTCCGTCAGTCTACTTAGCATCAGATTGACAAAAGGATTTTATTAAAATGAAACTCTTAATTAATGGACTAAATTGAGAAGATATTACATTGATGACCATATTAATAGTTTGAAGTCGAACATCGCCAAAGCTGAGCTGCAGCTGCCGGAGAGTTTTTCATTAATATAATTTCTTATAAATAAAAAAGATCATTATTATTGAAGAAGAAAAGTACAATTTAAGTAACGATATATAAGTAATTTATTCAGTATTTTAACTTAAATTAGAAAAGGTAATTTCACTTAATTTTTTTTATTATACTCAAATATAATTACATCAAATTTATATATATACTTCTACCCCTAAAAGATTGTCATATAAAAAATTGTTGGATGTATTATTTGGTAAGCATGTTGGATATATTATAATTCAGCTGAAAAATATCTCAAGGAAGGATATCCTGTGCGTAGGGATGGCAATGGGGCGGGGATGGGGGGGGCAAGCNGCAGTCCCCGTCCCCATCCCCGGCGGGGGATTTTTCAGCATTCCCATCCCCGCCCCACTAAATCCCCATGTCCCGCCCCATTTACCCATACAACTATACTTTTTTTAAATATACACAATTTATAAGTTTAATCTATCGATCACGATTTCTAATTAAAATTTAACTTTAATC
>QAOA01006272.1:242325-257780 GCA_003255065.1 Cercis canadensis | reverse complement strand
AATTCTGTCTCTTCAATTTTGTCAGATGTCCAGATCTGTTTTCCTTTGGCAGACAAACATAAAAACCCTTTCCATCAAAACCCTGGTTGATACTTGCTTGAATCTGACCTGGAACCAATCTAACCAACAATCCCTATTGGCTGCAAAGTGCTGTTGCCTTGATATACCTGAATGAGCCTTCAATCCACCAATTTGATACCCCTAAACCAATCAAGAAAACACTATTCTCATCCTACTCACTCCATCCACCCTTGCTGTCCTATGTCAGTTAGTGTTTTGGTTGCTTGAATTTTTTATTGGTAGTTGCAAAATGTTTTTTAGGAGGAAGAGAAAGAGGAAGAGGAGCATGCTAGAATGAAAAACTCTGTTGGTAGACTAGGGGATGTGTCTACGGAAGGGATTGCTACTTCAACTACTAGACAAGCACATGAAGAGTTAGAAGCAAACACATTCGAGAAACAGGAGCAGCTCTGTGAGCTGAGTCGTGCATTAGCTGTTTTAGAACTTGTGGTAGTATTATTCAAATACTACCCAATGCGTACTATTAATAATTAAATAAAAGAGACAAATTTAATCAATTGATTGCCCGAAAATAATTGATGTTTGAGCAAATTAGGGGAGTCATACTTATTGTTGGTTTAGGAAGAAATTATTTTGCAAATTAAGGTTGTAAAGAGCAGAGGTTAAATATCATTTTGAATAATGTATTCAAGTAAGGAAGGCAAACAACAATATATTCCATAAACTCTTAATTAAGTCCAAGTTAATTTTATCAGTTTTGAATACTTGCTTATGTGCCTTTTTAGTTTTAATAACTCAAATGATGTGTGGATAATATATGCATGAAAGCAAATCAAAGGGTTTTTTTTTTGGGGGAGGGGGGGTGTCGTTGTGGGGTAGATGCAAAGAGAGATCACACACTTGATTGACTTGGTAAACACCATAATATGCCAAGTGTGTGAACTACGAGGCAGTACTAAGGGCATTCTAATGCCATGCAGAAATCCATAACCCAAAACAATTTCCTTATATTGAGCACCATTTCCTACCAAAAATGTGTATTCACAGACCCTATGATTTCTCCCAATTACGAATGTCAACTATTATGTCATAGGAATATAAATTAAAGATATTAGACAATTAAAAGAATATCACACCAAAAATATTTCTTAGTACCACGAGGTATAGCAGAATAATTAAATCCCTTATTAAATTGGAAATTACAAATTGACTGTAATTTGGCTATTACAGGAATGTAATCACACACACACACACACACACATATATATATATATGATTTTTGTTGCTCTTAGACTCTTAGTGGTCTTTCATAATATCCAGCCATGAGATATATATAACACCTACAATGAAAAAGCTAAAAATAACACCTACATTTTATAGAATATATATTGGTGCATTTTTTGACAAAGGTTAGAAAGTGTTTACCCTACTTTGCAAAAATAAAATATTGCAAATCAACTTAAGAAGCTATTTGACAAGAGGAATCTATAGCGAAAATTGAATGCAAGGACCAGACGTCTAATAAGTTGGATTGGAACAAATACAAAAAAAAGTATGAGAGTACAATGAAAAAGCTAAAAATAACACCTACATTTTCCATGGCTTCTTGGTATAGTGCTCTGACACCAAAAGCACCTACACCAACATATATTTCCACAAATTGCGAAGCAGAAATAGAGAAGATATTTACACATCATACTAAAATATAAAAACTATTAAAATAATGATAAATTGATTCAATTATTCTTTTAATAGGTTTTGACTTACTAATATGATTTTACTGAATCTAAAATCTGCTAAATTTGTGGGATTAATGCTGCCACCCTTCACAAAATTAGCCAATCAAGGTAATATTATTCTATTTAATTGATACCATCAAATCATTCCCATTATTGGATCCTTTGATTTAGCCCATTAGTTATTAATATAGTCATGATTCAGTTTGCATTGGTTAGTCAATTAAGGTGCAATCTGTGTTGGCTTTTATATTGATTTTAATTTGAATTGGTTAGTCAATTATTCCATTACTTTGAGGAGCTGGCGAAATTCTATTAAACTAAGAATTTAAAATTGATCTATGGCTCTAAAAGTATGGTCTCTCACCGAAGTACTATATACACCAAAATAACCAAGCCCATTAGGTTAACCCATAAATTTCCTATACCCTAAATTAACCATATGGGATATATAAATAGGAATTGGCTGCTCCTAAAAGGATTGTAAGAAGCTCACTTCTTCTTTTTGTGTCCTCTGTAGAGAAGACTGCCGCACTAAAAGAATTGTAAGAAGACAAGGCTATCTTCTTGGTTCATCCAAAGAGACATATGCTAACAAGTAAGTATCAAGTCTATTATATATTCAAAAGAGTTCAAAGTTTTAGGTAGTTATCTTAAATATGCATCCCATACTCTCTTTGGATACACTTGGCTATAAGTAGAGGCCTACGAGGGGTAGCTCCTCCCTTTCAATTGCCTTTGCAATTTGTACCACTTACGTATAAGCACCTTCCAAGTTAGATTAGTTTATTTTTTTGTGTTAGTTTGTTATGATGCAATTTCAATTTTTTTCTTACGAATTTCTGAATTTTCCATAAAATTGATGCCATGCTGCACACTTTTTGACAGGCAACTTTATTAATTTGAAGCAAATTAAAAGAGAAACAAAACTAAAGCATACAGGTACAGAAGTCGCACATATGCCATTTGGGGGTAAGGTTGTGGTACTAGGTGGAGACTTCAGACAAATACTCCCAATCATACCCAGTGGTAGTAGACAAGATATTGTTGCTGCTACCATAAACTCTTCTTACCTGTGGAATTATTTTCAGGTGCTAATTCTGATTTAAACTTTATTATGCATAACATTACCATATTATATCTCTAATACATGTTTTTATGTATTTCTATACAGGTCTTGAACCTAACAAAAAATATGAGATTGCAAACAGGATATGCAGACCCCAACACAGTAGGACTTAGTCAGTTCTCCAATTGGTTATTAAAGGTTGGTGACGGTGAAGAAGGAGATATGAATGATGGTGAAGCTGTTATTCAGATACCAAATGACATCTCTCTACGTTGTGGTGATGATCCAATTCATGATATAATGAACTCAACTTATCCTGAATTCATGACAAACATGCAAGATCCGAAATATTGTCAATAAAAGGCAATCCTCACCCCTACATTGGAAGTGGTGAGAAAAATCAATAATTATATGGTTTCCTTATTGCCTAGTGATGAGAAGATATATTTCAGTTCAGATAGTACGTGCAAATCATGGGGAAATGGACTAGACGATATCCATACACCTGAATTCTTAAATGGTATCACTCCATCTGGACTTCCAAACCACAAGTTGGTACTGAAGCTAGGGATACCCGTCGTGTTACTAAGGAAAATTGACCAGCGGAATGGATTGTGTAATGGAACGAGACTGATAATCACCCAACTTGGAAGATATGTAATAGAAGGAAAAGTTATTTCTGGAAGTAATATAGGAGAAAAAGTTTTCATTCCAAGGATGAACCTGACATCTTCTGATAAGAAGCTGCCTTTCAAATTACAGAGAAGACAATTTCCACTACAGGTTTGCTTTGCCATGACAATAAATAAGAGTCAAGGCCAATCTTTGTCGCACGTTGGGTTATATTTACCAAAACCAGTCTTTAGTCATGGACAACTTTATGTGGCTTTTTCAAGGGTTCGAACAAGGAATAGCCTCAAAGTTTTGGCGATCGATGCAAATGGGAGATCCACAACAAGTACCACAAATGTTGTCTTCAAAGAGGTGTTCCATAAAATCATAAGAAGAGGTATGAAATAAATTGAAACATATCATATCTATAAATAAGCATATAAACTTATCATACTAAATTTTACGCATTTTAATTATACCAATGTTGTATTTCTAGGATCAGAGTAAGTTTGCATAGACTTAGATAAAGACGCTGACAGCACGAGCCCAAACCGTATACCATAGCTAATTTCAATACAGTATTATTACAATTTTTATTATTTTAATGTGTTTTTGAAATTTACTATGAATTCATAATTCTACTTCTAATATATTGGATCTATGGATCAACAAATGAAATCCACAATATACCAAAAATTAATATCATTCTTGTTTCTATTAATCCATAAAATTTATCACTCATACCGTTGCCTGAGTCCTACTCCCCGACGCCCAGCGGCCCGCGCATCGGCGCGGGAATAGTACTAGTTTATCTAAAAGTAATAGTTCAATTAACGTGAATGTGTTCACCCTTTATATTTGATGAGTTTAACATGATGTAGATTCAAACCTGACATTGGATCCATGAGCCATTATGCCAAACGACTTGTTACAATTTCTTTACTAATCAGAAACATAAGTAATGCACAATAAAAACCCAACGGACACTTATTGTGTCAACTATTACACTAAATAGTGCATTAATTGGCTACCCACTAGTTTATTTTCACATCAACTATTCCTATGCAACAAGCTTTTCAAATTTTCTGCCATGAAAACTGCACAATCAGATTTCCATAACTAACACAAACACAATCAGATGCATTCATAATTTACATAACCAAAATATATGAAGATTACTTCTTTTTTTCGGTTACATGATAGGTTCAAACCTCTAATTACCTCTTATAAACAACCTAGACTTGTTATCAGTAAAATGCACCATGTATAGTATTACTACTAAGTAAGGCAGCTATCAATCTGCCATATGTGTTCCCTTGTTCAATGAAAATTTACAGTCAGTCATGACGTTGACAAAATATGACCCATTTCCATTTCCTGAAACATACCCAGTTTGATTATTGATCAACCCTCTCAAGTGCTGCTCCCCGCTGTTGTGATATGAACCATGGCCAATCTGTGCAGCAGTGGGAGTGGGAATAGGAATAGGAAAAGGTATACGATCATCGCCGATGCCAATTCCATTGGATTCTGGAACTTGAGAATGAACTAGGTCACAGTTGTTCTGTTTGGAAGTAGTAGCCTTGGGGGAACACTCATATTCTTGCACTATTGATTGCACCTCTTCCACCAACGCCATCCAAATTGGAGACCAGGAACTTATATAGGGAAACTTGGTATATTTTGATACATGGGCGAATAGGTTCTTGTATTCGGAATAGGAGATACCTTGAAACTCAGACCTAATATGACCCCTTGCAGAATATAGCTTAATCTCCAACGCACCTTGGGCAGCATACCTCATGATTATTGACATGTTACCCTTCTTCACGGGGTCAATGCTAGCCAGCATCTCCTCCATTGAGAACATGCTGAGGTTGCTGAACACATCGATGTCTCGTCTCTGCGAAAGTCTTACTTGTTCGTGTAGTAGAATTTGGAAGGGATATATATAGAGCACAAGTAACAAGAATGAGGTCTGTTTCTGCCAATGCTGCATCAATTTAGTATATGCCAATACAAGAAAAGTTTAACTGCTTACTAGTTTAGCTAACATGAATATGTTCCATTGTTTACTTCATGTTAGTCTAATTTGGTCAATATGCGGATTCTTATAGAGCTAATTAAGTAAATTATATTTGTTAGAAGGTGTTAGCTATCCTACCTAAGGTACTTTCAAGGTAGCACTACCCCTTATCCAGTTGAGTGGGTTCTAATAAAACCAACCCAATAAATTTAGTGTCATTACAAGATCTTAAAAAATCGAGTTACTGAATATGTCACAACCGACAACTTCTTATAATATACAAGATCAACACAATATTCAAAAGATTCAAAAAATTATGTTTTTTAGCACATTTTTTTATATCATATCGTTTTTACATTTTACAATAACACCGAATTCTGTAAGCAAATCCTACCAGAGCTTTGTGAAGGGTAACACTACCCTAAAAAGTGCTATAGGTAAGATAGCAAGTACCTTGCTAGAAATATAGCATTGAAAGTGTTGAAAAAGTCAAAAAGGATTGGCTTAGCTAGTAAAATCAAACTGCAGAAAGAGTTTCTCATTTGGAACGACTTATCTACCTCCTTATATATATATATCCTGATATATTTATTCCTTCTCTTTGGTCCATCTACCATGATACCATACACCAAATCTCAACCACTAGATGACAAGATCACGTTCTGAGAATTGAATTCTATTACTGTATAAAAGCTATGGTGTTTATCTAAAAGTAATAGCTCAATTACACATGGATGTATATATAGCCTGATGTATTTATTCCTTCTCTTTAGTCCATCTACCATGTCACCATACACCAAATCTCAACCACTAGATGACAAGATCACGTTCTGAGAATTAGATTCTGTTACTGTATAAAGCTATAGTGTTTATCTAAAAGTAATAGCTCAATTACACATGGATGTATATATAGCCTGATGTATTTATTCCTTCTCTTTGCTCCATCTACCATGTCACCATACACCCAATCTCAACCACTAGATGACAAGATCACGTTCTGAGAATTGGATTCTATTACTGTATAAATGCTATAGTGTTTATCTAAAAGTAATAGCTCAATTACACATGGATGTGCTCACCCTTTAAATTTGATGAGTTTAATATCTTCTAGATTCAAACCTAACATTGGATCCATAGGCCAAGATGTCAAAGCTCCGAACCGCATCCAGCTATAACGACTTGTTACAATTTATTAACTAATCAGAAAAATCACCAAGGAACAATAGAAACACACCGGACACTTCTTGTGTCAAATATTACACTAAATAGTGCATTACTTGACTACCCACTAAATCATTTTCACATCAAAACGTTGCTCACATCAACTATTCCAATGCAACAAGCTTTTGAATTTTCCGCCATGAAAACTGCACAATCAGATTTCCATAACTAAACCAAACACAATCATATGCATTCATAATTTATATCAGTCCCCACTAGAAACCCCTGAAGTACTATCTATAATTAGTCAACTTTCAGGAGCTCAAAGACCGAACATTCGTGATACTAGTTTCTCAAACTGGGGAGCAATCAGGAAACAAACATGAAGATTCAACAAATGCAAGAGATGGGTATTGAGGTAAAGGTACTAAAATTACAACTTTGTATGATTTAGGATAAAATGGAGCTTTGCAGCATCAAGTGGAAGATGTAACAATGTTTCATATAGGATATAATAGCAGGTAAGGTAGAAAAATCAGGAACAGCATTTAAAATAAGAAAGCATACAAATATTAATTCCTTCCAAGAAAATTAATTGAGGATGTCATATTGGTCAAGCAGTAACCAAATCTAATGCCATCCACTAACAGGAAACCAAGAAATAGAGCTTAAATTCCGGTAAAAGCTTTCTTCACACCTCCAGAAGACCCAGCTGGAATCACTTTCAACACATTAAATCTAACAGTCTTGGACAATGGCCTGTTAGGGGATTAAAAAATAATAATAATATGAGAACAAAAGCTGAAGACTGCATGTTAGGCTAAGAGTTTAAAGGACTGAAGAGTCGGTTACCAACCTGCACTGCCCGATAATGACATGGTCTCCCTCCTTCACACGGAAACATGGAGATATATGAGCTGGAATGTTTGAGTGCCTCTTCTCATACCTAGGAAAACCAAACATATAACACGCTATCAAAACAGGGGGAGAAAAAACAGAATAGGTCAACTCAATTTATTGAAAGGTGAAGGAGCCTTGCCTTTGGTATTTCTTAATATAATGAAGGTAGTTGCGGCGAACAATGATAGTCCTATTCATCTTGGCACTATGGCAAGTACCAGCAAGAATGCGACCCCGGATGGAGATGTTGCCAGTGAATGGACATTTCTTATCAATGTAAGTTCCTAAATAAGAAGAATATCAGATTGAATGCTCTCAGTTGGCATGATAAACACAAGGAAACATAGCAAGCTAGATAATATTTTGAAACAATTTGTATGCAGTCAACTAGATTACTATTATGTCTATAATCTAAACGTGCTGATAACTGAATTTCCTTGAGTTCAACAAAAAACTAAAAGCAAAACAGTAGAATTGATATGAAACTACAAGAACATCCAGAGCATGCCTTACAATACGAATATCCAGTGTCATTCACCCTCTCTTTTTCCCACTCCCCAAAACCCAACGAGAGAATATCTTCATACAGTAGAATGGATATGAAACTGCTAGAACATCCCAAGCACGCCTTACAATACAGGACAACATTGACTATCCAGTCTCATCCACCTTCCTTTTTTTCTGCTCCCCGAAACCCAACGAGAATATCTTAATTAAATCAGTTTGCACACGTAAAACAAGGGCCACAAGGATAAGTTTACAAAGTAAAGCATTGAAATAACAATTCACAATTGTATAGTTAACCTAAATCACAAGCTAAAATTGTAATTGTGCTTATCCATACATAAATTGCATTCATATGAGTAACATCAGATTCAACTAATGTTACCAGCAGACATTACATTCACACATAGACATTAACAGAGCAGTCATAAACACCATGACTAATGGACCAATCACTATAATCAGAAAAGTACAGTAAACCCAGCAAAGCAATGTACAATTATTATACGGCAATATCAGTTATAAACACATTCAATCAAACATTGAACACAGATAATCATCTATATTAAAAAATTTACAAGTACAAACCTTCAATTGCGTCTCTGGGTGTCTTGAATCCCAACCCAACGGACTTCCAGAACCGGTTCCCTCCTTTTCCAGGCCTCTTCCCCTTCCCAGATTTCTTCGAGCTGCAACAATGGGCAGTAAATTCACCAAGCTCAATACCAGAAAACTAAAATTTTCTCCAACAGAGCAAGAAACAATGAAAACCCTTCTATGATCAAATCCCACTAATCATCAAAAAATCCCAAAAATGAGCTTACCTGAGAAACACCTTAGGTTGCTTCAGGTAAGCCTTCTCCGTCTGTGAAAATAGCAAAAAGATGTGATTTTTCAGAACCCATTGAAGCAATCTCTTGAATTAGAAATAAAGAAGAAAACGAGATCCAAACCTGTTCCGCCATGGTTATGAGCTCAAGGTGACCGGTGCAAGCTGAAAGAGCAGAGAAGAGGAGCACGCAGCACACAAAAACCCTAATCCAAGGAACTAGCAGGAAGAGGTGGCGGGTTGCTTATAACGTGAATGGGTGGATACTCGACCGTACCCGATGGGCCAAATGGGCTTTAGTGGGCCTGAATATAGGCCTTAAATAAGGCTTCAGTGGCTGGACTAAGAATCTACTAACATGGTTATAAATAATCCATTAGCCAAAAAAAAAAAGTGATTATATTATTCTTACAAAAAAAAAATAAGTTATTTTATAATTCTTTGTTATTTCTTGATAAAAATAAAATTAAGACATGTATTAGAAAATATTTCCTAATTGGAGGGGGTGGGAGGGGATGCTTGGGGGCTTGCTCATATTTGCAAAAACAAATTCACATATATACACTTATACCAAAAAAAAAAAAATTTACATATATACACAAAAATCCATGCACATCACTTAAAGGAAATAAGGAATACTTTCATAGTTTTAAGCACTAAATATTTTATTATAAAGTCTCTCAAAAAAAAATTATTCTATTATAAGTTATAGTCCAAATGATTGAGAATGAGTGGAATAATTTGTTAAAAATAAATTATATACAGTAAAAGTTTTGATAGGACAAAATCTTGAACTATAGAGCAATAAAGATATATGGATAAACAAAGCCAAATCAATATTTATAATACCATGGCCAAAAATTAATATTTATATATCTATATATTATATTTTTATATATTACACTACAATAGTAACTATTGAGATTCACNATATTATATGAGATTAATTAATATGAAAATGATACATGTACAAATTAATTATTTTTAAATTTATTTAAAAAAATAAAATAAATTATATTTATATTTAATAAAATATAAAAATTACATATGTTTGTTACGTTAGTATAATATGACATACTCATATAGTATCATAGAATCTCCGTAAAAATAATTTTGAAAAAAATAAGTTATCATATATTATAATTCGTAAGGAAAAATATTTATTTCATTTAGGATGAAAGATTTTAGAAAACCCTTATTTTTAGCTAAGAAAAGTGTTAAAACCCTAAGAAGTGGCCAATTATGCAAATTAATTATTAGAGGGATCTTGGTATTAAGACTAGAGTCATCTATTTTATTTTAAATATNCATTTTATTTTAAATATTTTTTAAGTTTCTTTTCCTTTAAGAACCGTCTAGTAAAAGTTTTATTTTATTTTTTTTCATTAAATAAGGTCTCAACTCAATATTGAAAGCTAACTTATTCACAATGGAGTAACCAAAAACTTTTTCTCAAATATTCAAAAATAAAAAAATTTGTCATTGGAGGCCTAGTCTATTGTGGAACAAGGACAGGTGTTGAGGATTGATAATTTTATAAATCATCACCATTAAGGATTCTTTAATTAGATTTCTTCTCTTCCTTATTGGATCTACCTTAAGGAAAAAGGATGGAAAGTCTCAATATGATTTTCACCCATAAACAGGCTATGCTAACTGCTAAGATAAAATTTGTCACAATCAATCTAAAAATCTAGTAAATTAGAGGGAATATAATCGTAGACATAACCCAAAATTAAAGACCTACATGGTGAAGTTGCACTAAAATTTGTACTTCGCAACTTTTTTGCCTCTTGTATTGTTTAGATTTTTCAGTGACTTTTACTTAAATTTTTACAGAATTTTTGTTATAAAAAGTAGATATTCAAAATGAATAGCTTTGGGAATGATACTAACCGTGTAGAAAGAAAAAAATCCAACCCTTAATTGTTATTCACTTGACTAGTCAAATAAGCAATAGGATATGTTCTTATCATGTCTATATATTATGCAATCCATATCTAACTCTCTTATCAAACATATCCTTATCCTATACAATCCATGGAATGAACCTTAATGTAATGATTAAAATAGTGGTCAAATAAATGTATAGCCATTTAATTTTATGAAACCTTAATCTTGACATTATCACCAAAAAAGACAATATAGTCCAATGCAAAATTTTAATCATGTATCCACTCCTTAGTTGTTCTTCGCTTGACTAGTCAAATATGGGATATGATATGTTCTTATCAAATTTATATCATATCCAATCCATATCTAACTCTCCTATCATATCTGTCATTATCTTATATGGTCCACCAAACGANTCCATGGAACGAACCTTAATGTAATGATTAAAATAGTGGTCAAATAAATGTATAGCCATTTAATTTTATGAAACCTTAATCTTGACATTATTATCACCAAAAAAGACAATATAGTCCAATGCAAAATTTTAGTCATGTATCCACTCCTTAGTTGTTCTTCGCTTGACTAGTCAAATATGGGATATGATATGTTCTTATCAAATTTATATCATATCCAATCCATATCTAACTCTCCTATCATATCTGTCATTATCTTATATGGTCCACCAAACGAGTATTAATGTAATAACTAATTAAAATAGTTGTCCAAAAAATGTATATCCATTTAATTTTATGAAACCTTAACCTTGACATTATTACCAAAAAAGACATTATAGTCCAGTGCAAAATTTTAATCAGGTATCAGTCTTGACTTTTGTAGACTATATATACCCCTAACCTCAACATTATCGTCGTAAAGGTCAGTATAGTTCTTTGCAAAATTTTCAGTTACTTTACTTAAATTTTTACACAATTTTGGTGATAAAAAGCAGATATTCAAAATGAATAGCTTGGATAGAATCCAGATATTTAATGGTGATATGAAGAAAGAAAATCAGGGGCATGCTTGGATAGAATCCTAGTCAAAATTATGCGCATCCATGCCTAGAAACTGAGAGGCAGCGAATTAGAAAATGTGAAAGAGGCATTTTCTGTGATTGAAGTTAAGTGGAGATAATTGTCAAGAATCCTTGATGCCCTGTTAAAGACTTTGAAATCAAAACCATTCCCACAAGCAAAGTTAAGTTAAGAGCATAATTGGCTTTGGTCTAAGACTTTCAATATGATGTGATTTAACCAAATAGCACCCACATATGACGAGACTCAATCTTTACATACAAGTTCAAATGCAAATATATTCCGATTCCAACAGATTTTCAGCAGGTTTTCAAATTCCCACGTGATTATATATACAGAAGAAGAATAAAAATAGAAACGAATGTTCAGATACAAGTATTATATTCCATAGAGAGTAACTTTTTCTTCTTTAAATCTAACCAAAATTTTAAGTGGTGAAGTTGCCTGGTGGAACAAGAAGATAAATCAGAATGCTATTTTTCAAGCACTAAAGGACAACTGCACAGGGAGTGAAGTTCAAGTGGCATTAAAAAACAATTTCGTCCATTTCAAATTTTTTTTCCTGCATTTATTAAATTAATATATATTTAAAAAAAATCATTAGAATAGCTACCATCTATCATCTATTGTCAGTATCATGTCAAAGAAAATAAAAAAATGAGACTGCCACCAAGTCTCATACCTAACCAAGTGAATAAGTAATAAACAACTTTTATACAGACAACCATCAATTTATAGCAATTACAAAATAAAACAGCCCCTAAACCATCTTGAAACAGCTCTCATTGTCAAGTTCAAAAACGAAGAGTAAATCACATGAACAACGTCCAGAAACCAACCACAAACAGCCCCCAATTATGCTGTTTTTGCATATATATATATATATCATCAGTCATTTGTTGTGCCACAAAGTTTGTCAGTTGATATGATATTGGACCAGGTATTATATTTATTTTCTCTTTTTTTACCCATTTTTAGCCCTCTTCCTATCTTTGCCCTGGTACTTAATTGTCATTTTCATTTTCATTCAGTCTTTGTCCATGAAACCACTCATCCTCATTATCAACCACATTTCTGGTGCTATTCCTCATTATACAAACTTTCTGAATCATAAAGCATAATCTAACTCTTCTCTTATCCAAAAGATAAAGCATAATCTAACATATATAAAATTTCTAGTATCTACTTTTTAATTTAAGGGCATCCTCAATCACAGAAACTCCAAGAATACTGTTTTGCTTCATCCAACTAGCCATAGTAAACGAAGTCCACCTTTATTTCACTTTTAGAAACAAAATTAAAAGAGGAGGGGGGGTGAGGAGACTAATGTCAGATATTCAAAATGAATAGCTTTGGGAATTATACTAATTGTGTAGAAAGAAAAAAAATCCAACCCAGAATTGTTATTCACTTGACTAGTCAAATAAGGGATATGATATGTTCTTATCATGTCTATGTCTTGTGCAATCCATATCTAACTCTCTTATCCAACCTATCCTTATCCTATCTAGTCCATTGAACGAACCTTAATGTAATGATTAAAATAGTGATCAAATAAATGTACAGCCATTTAATTTTATGAAACCTTAACCTTGACATTATCACCAAAAAAGACAATATAGTCCAATGCAAAATTTTAATCATGTATCCAACCCTTAGTTATTCTTCGCTTGACTAGTCAAAATATGGGATAGGATATGTTCTTATCATGTCTATATCCTATCCAATCCATATTTAACTCTCATATCTGATGTGAATTTTTATACCGGCAAGTGTACCGGGCCACACAAGTAATATAATGATGAGTAGAGTATCGTTCCCACGAGGATTAAGGCTAGCAACTACCAATTTCACCAATAAAGATTCTATTTGGAAAGATCAATGGTTTGAAAATGGTTTATTAACTAAAGCTAGAAAATAAAGCAAGAACAATTTAATAATAATTAAACTAAGAAATTAACAATGAACAAAAGAATGTTAGATGTTGATTTCACTCTGGTTACTTCATAGACAAAATAACCTTTGAATTACTGAAGAATAAGTTATTCTAATTACAAATCCTTTATTGTTGGCCAATTTCCCTAATATGATTGACCCCAATCCCTTGGTGAAACAATCCTCCCTATCCCAATCAATTGCCCAATTCCTTGGTACAATTAACTTGTCTAAGTGATTAAGCTCTAGGAAATTAATTAGACCACATAAACTAAGTTATCTATTCCTAGATTAACTTGATTTATGGTAAAGATTACAAGAGCACACCCACATCTTACTATCCCTAGCTTCAACATGAGTTAATAAATCATTCAAATGATGGCCAAGCATTCAAAAGCATTAAGAACAGTAAAATCTACTCCAACAAATAGATTTGAATCAAAATAACATTAATCAACAGCAAAGCTTCATCAAAATCCGAACTACATCAATCCCTAACTAAGAAAGTTTAACTACACATATTTAAACCAGAAAAATAGAGAAATGGAAGAAAAGATAGAATCAGAAAAACTCATTCTCATGAATTCTTTCAATGGGTTGATCTTCTATCTTGCTCTTCTTCAACCCCTTCGGGTTAGGCTGTCGCCTCTGGCTCTGAATCGTGCCTCTTGATGTCCAAAAGAAGGAGCTCCCTTCTTTCCCCTCTTAGATGCATATAAATACAATTCTAAATCTAGGGTTTCACCTTTCAGAAGCTCAAACACGGCCTAAACACGGCCGTGTTCACTTATGGTGGCTGGGCGTGTTCTTAAGATGCTCTCTGGACCTCGAACACGGGCATGGACACGGCCGTGTCCCTTGTATAGACTTCAATTGCTTTTGATTCCTTTGCCTCTTAGGATTAATTAGCCACCGAAATCACTTAATTTGGACTTAAGATGAGTAAGTTATGCCCAAATCTCTTCATAAAGGTCCAGACCCGATTCCAGGATATCGGTTCTGATTTCTGGGTTAAATTTGACCCACTGAATGTCCGAATTAGCCTTGGAGATCTGAATGAAAGTTGTAGATAATCCTCTTAGCTTTCCTACAAGGTAAAATTCACCATTTTTAGACATCCAGAACTAAAAATATACCCAAAATACAGAAACAGTGTCAAAAACCTGATAACACAAATATTGAGGTTAAGTACCATGTTTAAAGCAAATTGTGCTCGAATCTAAGTAAGAATCCATTGATAAAACATGGAACTTAATGACATAAAAAACACATATCAAATACCCCCACACTTAAGCTATTGCTTGTCCTCAAGCAATTCAAATCAGAACAAGTCTCTTTACAAGCTCTATCCCTGGGAAAACGGTTCAATTCAAAGAAGTTAATGCTATGTACTTTACCCTAAACAGCTGCATTACTCAGTTCCTATACTCAGCTCATGAACTCAGTTATTGATCCATAACATTGTCTTAGCTCACCTTGTATCTAAATGGAATTACCCTATACTTATTACTATTATCTAAACCTGACAGAAATATAAAGTATGCTACTAATTTTCTTTTTCTTTTGTTGCATAGCTGGGGGTCCTAGGATGTGGTGTCCGGTCATTGCCTGCAACCCACATTCAACTAGTTATGCTTCATTGACATGCTCATATCCTTCTCCAGTTTCAGGCACAGAAGGTAGAGGAGCAGAGCCCCACTATGCTCAAAATAGCTACTCAATTAAATTTTTTTTT
>QAOA01006272.1:181232-238678 GCA_003255065.1 Cercis canadensis | reverse complement strand
ACAATGACCTATTGACTTGAAATAGTGGATATATGGCTCCTGAGTACGCAATGGAAGGATTATTTTCAGTGAAATCTGATGTTTTCAGCTTCGGAGTTCTTCTATTGGAGATAATTTGTGGGCAAAGGAATAGTGGATTCTACCTCTCAATACATGGTCAAAGTCTTCTTATATATGTGAGTTTTCTACTCTCTTCTTACCACAAATTTGAAATTCCACCAAGAGAGATGAGAAGAGCTTCAACTAGAGCTTATGAATTTCACAATTCCATGCAGACTTGGAAACTATGGTGTGAAGGAAAATTACTAGAACTAATGGATCCAACTCTAGAAAAATCTTACATAGCCAATGAAGTTACAAGGTGCATACACATTGGTTTGTTGTGTGTTCAAGAAGATGCAGCAGATAGACCAACCATGTCTGGCGTTGTTGTCATGCTCGCAAGCGATACAATGGAACTTCCCCACCCCAACCACCCTGCATTTTCAGTTGGAAGAATGGTCATAGGAGAAGAATCTACATCAAAAAATTCCAAGGATCCTTCTATTAATGAAGTAACTATGTCCCATATTTTTCCCAGGTAATGGTAATAACTGGATAAACCATTTCCTTTGTTACTTTAAGGGGCATTGAGGCATGAGGGTTCAAATTAAGTGGAAAAAAGCAAAAAGACCCCTGCTATTTGGCCCCAAAAAGAAACTTAAACCCTGTCATTGTAGAAGTACTTACAACAAAGTAAACAGCCACTTTTGCAGTTGAGAAGCAATTTTCTCTACGGGTATTTTCTGAGAAGGAGGTCCTTCATAGGTCATTTAAAGATCGATAGATTAATTATTGGCATTGTATATTTCATGTAAATTGAGGAGTATTTATCTAATTTATCAATGTACAAAAAGTATCTTAAATACAGAGTACTCTTCATATATTTTAATCCTCAATCAACTATGGCCTAGTCTTTTTATTGTGGTGTGGTCCCTCCATTAGCCCTATTTCTAATTTCTAATTAACACACACACGTACGCGTACACACACACACAAACATATATAGAAAAATAAAAGAGCATACCCATATGCTTACATAAGCGTGTTTACTCTTAATGTAACTCTACTTGTTGTGAGTTAAGATTTTTATGGGTCTCAGAACCGTCCTGATCTCCAAGTTGTTCCTTATATGCCATTCTTAAAGCATTTAAATGAAAAAATATAGTAGCGCAAGAAATTCTTGTTGAAGTCAGCAACTAGCTTAAGAAACATTAACTATTCATTCTATTCCTACATACTAGTAATGACATATTGAGCTTGTCATTGATAAAATGGCAAAGCACTGATGTCACTGGTCATTAGATGACACAAAACAGATTTATGTCAATCATCAACAAAAAAAGCATGCTAACTAAAGAACACGTCTAGAACAACCACAAAATGACACTAAAACCGACTAATGCGCATGGCTTTTGAACTTAATTCCCACTACCTACAAAATTTTGGGAATGTAAGTACTGGTTAGAGAACAAATGAACTATAGTTAGTTACAATTGTTCAGGCAGCAGGAGCATAATCGTAACTGATGTGAATTTTTATACCGGCAAGTGTACCGGGCCACACAAGTAATATAATGATGAGTAGAGTATCATTCCCATGAGGATTAAGGCTAGCAACTACCAATTTCACCAATAAAGATTCTATTTGGAAAGATCAATGGTTTGAGAATGGTTGATTAACTAAAGCTAGAAAATAAAGCAAGAACAATTTAATAATAATTAAACTAAGAAATTAACAATGAACAAAAGAAGGTTAGAGGTTGATTTCACTCGAATTTGACTCCGGTTACTTCATAGACAAAATAACCTTTGAATTACTGAAGAATAAGTTATTCTAATTACAAATCCTTTATTGTTGGCCAATTTCCCTAATGTGATTGATCCCAATCCCTTGGTGAAACAATCCTCCCTATCCCAATCAATTGCCCAATTCCTTGGTACAATTAACTTGTCTAAGTGATTAAGCTCTAGAAAATTAATTAGACCACATAAACTAAGTTATCTATTCCTAGATTAACTTGATTTATGGTAGAGATTACAAGAGCACACCCACATCTTACTATCCCTAGCATCAACATGAGTCAATAAATCATTCAAATGATGGCCAAGCATTCAAAAGCATTAAGAACAGTAAAATCTACTCCAACAAATAGATTTGAATCAAAATAACATTAATCAACAGCAAAGCTTCATCAAAATCCGAACTACATCAATCCCTAACTAAGAAAGTTTAACTACACATATTTAAACCAGAAAAACAGAGAAATGGAAGACAAGATAGAATCAGAAAAACTCATTCTCATGAATTCTTTCAATGGGTTGATCTTCTATCTTGCTCTTCTTCAACCCCTTCGGGTTGGGCTGCCGCCTCTGGCTCTGAATCGTGCCTCTTGATGTCCAAAAGACGGAGCTCCCTTCTTTCCCCTCTTAGATGCATATAAATACAATTCTAAATCTAGGGTTTCACCTTTCAGAAGCTCGAACACGGCCTAGACACGGCCGTGTTCACTTATGGTGGCTGGGCGTGTTCTTAAGATGCTCTCTGGACCTCGAACACGGGCATGGACACGGCCATGTCCCTTGTATAGACTTCAATTTCTTTTGATTCCTTTGCCTCTTAGGATTAATTAGCCACCGAAATAACTTAATTTGGACTTAAGATGAGTAAGTTATGCCCAAATCTCTTCATAAAGGTCTAGACCCGATTCCAGGATATCGGTTCTGATTTCTGGGTTAAATTTGACCCACTGAATGTCCGAATTAGCCTTGGAGGTCTGAATGAAAGTTGTAGATAATCCTCTTAGCTTTCCTACAAGGTAAAATTCACCTGTTTTAGACATCCATAACTAAAAATATACCTAAAATACAGAAACAGTGTCAAAAACCTGATAACACAAATATTGAGGTTAAGTACCATGTTTAAAGCAAATTGTGCTCGAATCTAAGTAAGAATCCATTGATAAAACATGGAACTTAACGACATAAAAAGCACATATCAATTACCCCCACACTTAAGCTATTGCTTGTCCTCAAGCAATTCAAATCAGAACAAGTCTCTTTACAAGCTCTATCCCTGGGAAAACGGTTAAATTCAAAGAAGTTAATGCTATGTACTTTACCCTAAACAGCTGCATTACTCAGTTCTTATACTCAGCTCATGAACCCAGTTATTGATCCATAACATTGTCTTAGCTCACCCGTCTGTATCTGAATGGAATTACCCTGTACTTATTACTATTATCTAAACCTGACAGAAATATGAAGTATGCTACTAATTTTCTTTTTCTTTTGTTGCATAGTTGGGGGTCCTAGGATGTGGTGTCCGGTCATTGCCTGCAACCCACATTCAACTAGTTATGCCTCATTGACATGCTCATATCCTTCTCCAGTTTCAGGCACAGAAGGAAGAGGAGCAGAGCCCTACTATGCTCAAAATAGCTACTCAATTAATTTTTTTTTTATATATATATATATTTTTGTTTTTTTTTAATCAAAAGAAAACACAAGGTATTATCCATATCAGACATTCAGGGTTAACTACTACAAGGCTGTATTTCAATGTCCCAAATCCACTGAACCTAAGTGGTTACCTCATAATGCAGCTAGCTAAAAGGTAAAATACTAAGCAAAAATAATCAAAGACAGCTTGGAAAAATAAAATTCCCCATGAATATCACTTCAAGAGCACATTATCCTAGTTCGAATTACTTCAGACATATACAACCTGTTTAGTTCATGCATCATATTAAAGCATTCCAAGTGCAAGCATAGATATATACCCCCTACACTTAAGTAATACATTGTCCTCAATGTATAAAAAAGTTAAATTTAAAAGGACAGATACTCCCTGAGTGAAGAGATTCTTGATGTTCTGAACAAGTGAGGGTGACATCCCAGTAAGATAGAAGGTGAGACTGGAATGGACATGGGCGTGTCTGAGATGATTTCATTCTGGGCAAGCGACACGGCTTGAACATGGCCAAGACATGGCCATGTTCTCCATTCTGACTTGCTGTGAGGCCAGCGCTTAGCACCACAATGCTGGCGCCCAGCGGTAGCATGGCCGAGAACAAGGCTATCTTCTTCCTTAATTCTAATGTTCGTGACAACACCAGGCCAGCACCCCGAATCCTACTTAAACAAATTCAACTTGGGAAGAATTAAAACACACACTAGCAAACCTTAACTTACAGAAAAATAAAGACAAGAACAAAGGTATTGCAATATGCAAAGAAAGAAATAAGTTACTAAGATAAAAATGAATTGGAAAGTAAAGGAGAAAAGATAAAAGCTTGGGTTGCCTCCCAAGAAGCGCTTGTTTTATAGTCCTCAGCCTGACTATCTTGGGAATAAATCAACCAAGATCAAAAATCAATGAACTAGAATCGAGAGTACCTCGCAAATACCAAAATTCAATGTAAGATCAGTAGTTCAGAGAAATAGAAATCAACAAATAGCAAACTATTTGAATCAGATTAATTGACAGAAAATTAAAAATCCAAACTAAGACCTTATTGGTTACTATTAATATTGCTAATACACCGTTAACCCCCGGCAACGGCGCCAAAAACTTGATGTGAATTTTTATACTGGCAAGTGTACCGGGCCACACAAGTAATATAATGATGAGTAGAGTATCGTTCCCACGAGGATTAAGGCTAGCAACTACCAATTTCACCAATAAAGATTCTATTTGGAAAGATCAATGGTTTGAGAATGGTTGATTAACTAAAGCTAGAAAATAAAGAAAGAACAATTTAATAATAATTAAACTAAGAAATTAACAATGAACAAAAAAGCAAGAACAATTTAATAATAATTAAACTAAGAAATTAACAATGACCAAAAGAATGTTAGAGGTTGATTTCACTCGAATTTGACTCCGGTTACTTCATAGACAAAATAACCTTTGAATTACTGAAGAATAAGTTATTCTAATTACAAATCCTTTATTGTTGGCCAATTTCCCTAATGTGATTGATCTCAATCCCTTGGTGAAACAATCCTCCTTATCCTAATCAATTGCCCAATTCCTTGGTACAATTAACTTGTCTAAGTGATTAAGCTCTAGAAAATTAATAAGACCACATAAACTAAGTTATCTATTCCTAGATTAACTTGATTTATGGTAGAGATTACAAGAGCACACCCACATCTTACTATCCCTAGCATCAACATGAGTCAATAAATCATTCAAATGATGGCCAAGCATTCAAAAGCATTAAGAACAGTAAAATCTACTCCAACAAATAGATTTGAATCAAAATAACATTAATCAACAGCAAAGCTTCATCAAAATCCGAACTACATCAATCCCTAACTAAGAAAGTTTAACTACACATATTTAAACCAAAAAAACAGAGAAATGGAAGACAAGATAGAATCAGAAAAACTCATTCTCATGAATTCTTTCAATGGGTTGATCTTTTATCTTGCTCTTCTTCAACCCCTTCGGGTTGGGCTGCCGCCTCTGGCTCTGAATCGTGCCTCTTGATGTCCAAAAGACGGAGCTCCCTTCTTTCCCCTCTTAGATGCATATAAATACAATTCTAAATCTAGGGTTTCACCTTTCAGAAGCTCGAACACGGCCTAGACACGGCCATGTTCACTTATGGTGGCTGGGCGTGTTCTTAAGATGCTCTCTGGACCTCGATCACGGGCATGGACACGGCTGTGTCTAGGCCGTGTCCCTTGTATAGAATTCAATTGCTTTTGATTCCTTTGCCTCTTAGGATTAATTAGCCACCGAAATCACTTAATTTGGACTTAAGATGAGTAAGTTATGCCCAAATCTCTTCATCAAGGTCCAGACCCGATTCTAGGACATCAGTTCTGATTTTTGGGTTAAATTTGACCCACTGAATGTCCGAATTAGCCTTGGAGGTCTGAATGAAAGTTGTAGATAATCCTCTTAGCTTTCCTACAAGGTAAAATTCACCATTTTTAGACATCCAGAACTAAAAATATACCCAAAATACAGAAACAGTGTCAAAAACCTGATAACACAAATATTGAGGTTAAGTACCATGTTTAAAGTAAATTGTGCTCGAATCTAAGTAAAAATCCATTGATAAAACATGGAATTTAACGACATAAAAAGCACATATCACTACTCTATGAACTGATTCTTCAAAAGGATTTTTTTGTTTGCATTCTTGACTGAAGTATTTTTGGGCCATTCTACTTTAAAAATTGTTCTTTTAAAAGGTCTTTCTTGGTTATTTTCGGACTAAAGCCATTTTTGGGCTAATACTGATTTTTACTGAAACTGGGCCTCCATCTCTTCGGCTCGCGTTTTCTGGCATTTGGCCATAACGCGCGTTTCACTTGTATTCTCTGAGTTGTCCTTCATTTTGGCCAAAACACACTGTTTAAGCCTATTCATTCCCGGGTTTCATCCTTCTTCATTTCTTCAAAACTGAACCTAACTGTTCAACTTCCCATTTTCCTTGTTCTTCTCCATCAATTGGTTCTTCCTTTCACGTTCCCCTTCATTCTCGGTGAGTAACCCATAATAGATATTAGAGACAGATATTCTGTCGTAAGACGCTGTTGAACCTTACTAACAACATGCTTGTAAGTAATTCTTGTGACTCGCTTGTGATGAAGAAGCATATCAAGATACTTCCCTAAGTCCGAACAAATCTGAAAATTGAAGGCCTCACAGATTTCTTGAGCTCTATTAAAGTGAACATTTCTAGAAAAAAAAAAAATCGAGTCTTCTCCCTACTAACTTGTTGCCAAGAGGAGTCACAAAACATATCAAGACATTGACAAATAACTCTCACTTGCTGCAGAGAAGCTTCCGCGAATAACACTAGGTCATCAGCAAGGAAAAGGTGACTAATGGCTGGCCCATTGCGATCAAGGCGAATAGGTTTCCAGCAACCCTCATGCACAGCCATATTCAATTTGATTTTCTGGATTGTTTTAAATATGTAATCCTTTGATTAGGCTTGGTTTTATTTTATGTTATTCTCTGTTTCGTTCAAGAACTGGTTCGTAAGTTCCAGAACTAGTTCTTGTGTTGCTATGATCTCTAAACAAATTTTATTTAAAATCAAATTAACTTAAAAATTTTGAAAACTCCTACTCACTAACTTCTAGGAGTATTTCTTGTGACTCTCAATTCCAAACAGTCATAATTTCACTTCATTGAAAATCATTTTAGAAGGAATGTGTTTCTCTTTTTTTTTTTTTCAGCAACAGAATCAGCTATGAATGAAATTAATGTTTATATTCAACATTGAGGACATACTCCGTTTGATGAGATCCCATATATCCTCATTTTCTATTTTTCCTGTAGGCCAGTCACAGCAAGGGGCAATTTCTACAGCTTTCTCTTTTGACAGTTTATATAATTTTGACTAAGTGGCTTCAGAAGTTAACTCTTCGAGGGTGGTCTTGTCACAGGGATTACATTTCTTTAATAGTTATTACCACCAAGAAGATATCATATTTCATAAACTGCTTATGAAATACAGGCGAATTCATTTTTGAGTGGGAAGTTAGGCAGTACTCAGAGGGAGGGGGAAAGAAAGAGAATTAAGAGAAGGAAAACCCTGAAAGCATAAAAATCATAAAATGTATCCATGAACAGAAAAATACAATCTATCATGAACAAAAATTATCAAAACCGAAACGGAAACAACTTGACGAGATTTCAGAGCTAATAGTGTTAGAAAGAAAATCCATATTACATTTCGTCGTAAAAAACAATGTTTACAGGAAATCAAACATGGTAGGAAGCCTAAATAACAAGAAATAAATACAAAAATAATTTTTTATTAAAAATTTGAAAAGAAATCTTACCAAGTCGAAGTGGGTTAGAAAATTTTCTGGCTATCCAGAAAATTAGAGATTGAAATAATCAAAAGCAAATGGAGAGTATTTTCTAGTCTTCCAAACGAACCCAGAAAATGACTGTCGATGTTCATAAATTGGCATTAGGCAAGAAGACGTATTATAATTAAGGAAAAAAAAATTGGCATTTTAATTCTTGTACGTTTTTTTCAGTGTATTTTTCCATCTTCTTGTCCACGTCTCATTTTCTTTTTCTTCCTTTGAGATTTTCTTTCATTTTCTTATCATGAATCTATCCTCTTGCGGTGTGTATTTTTTTTTTTTAATGAAAATGTGGCAATATTTTTCTACCACTTTTTTCAGTTTATACTTTATAGCACGTGACACTAGTCCTGCAAAAGAAAGAAATATAAGGAAATTTCTGGGATTTTGTCTAACACAAAAAAAAAAAAAAAAATTGGGGTTCGGTAATTTTCCCATTCCCAGAAAAATCTGCATTACATAATTTTGGCAACAACCCACAACCACAAAGGAAAATCTGCATTTGATTCTTCAACGCGAAGATCAAAATTTTAGAAAGGAAAGATTGACATCAAAGAGAGGCAAAATCAGCATTATAGTGGATTACAACATAAATCACACACATTGTAGGTAGAAATGTAGTAGCTAGCTAGAGCTATGAACAGCCTTTTCATTTACATACATTATATAATTATTAAATTTAGGTAGAAATATATTGAGGCATCTTAATTTGAAGAATTATGATTTGATAAATCGGTGGTGGATAGTTAGTTATTTACACAAACGGTTGAAATTTTATCATTTTATTTATAATAAGTCAAATTTAAATCATCAATATTCTTAAATTATTTATGAATCTCAATTTAAGATGTTTTTAAATTAAAAATACATTTTTCATATAAAAATTATAAGAACATAAAATAGACGGTTATGATTGATTTTAAATACTAGTTCTAATTTGATCATTTTTTTATCATGTTTTCTAGAAGTTAACAATACAAAAACTATCTAATATTATATAGATCATCATTAAAATATTTTTTATGAAGTGTTTGTCATCAAAAGTATATAAATCAAGTCGCCTATATAAATTTTATATTCCACTGACAATATACCACATAAAAATTCTAATTTGGATATATTTTACTTGTCTTCTCAAAAAAATTAGACGTATAGTATTGTTGCAATAGAATAATTTAACAATGAGTACACTCAATTAACAAATACCATATAGAAAACACTAGGGTTTTCATAATAAATGCATTTTGTCACAGCAGCAGACTGCTTTCATCAACCCTAAGCACACAAATCACGTCCATTATAACTTTTTCTGTAAATCACGATAACATTGAGCACAGAAATCAGGACCATATCTTTGATAAACACAAAATATATATTATGTACCACAAACTAGAAAGAAGATATAACTATTTTATGAATTCAATGATTAACGTGTAAGTGTCAGATTAGATATCGGTAATTGCCATAATCAGAATTCACCAATTGCAACGGTTAACATGCAAGTGTCAGATTAGATATCGGTACTTGCCAAAATCAAAGCTATCCTCTTGATCAGTGCAATTTTCATTATGGCAAACGTTAAGGATTGAGTTAATCTAATCAGAAATATTTTACATGAAAGAGAATTCCACGTGAAAATTAAAATGATCATCCGTAGTTTAACAGTGGCATAAAATCTCCAAGGAGTGGATGCAATGATAGTGGTTTAAAGACAACATGTCAGGTATTATCCAGGGAAAAAAAAGAAAAGAATAGAGCTTTAACCATCTTGTAAATATTTCCTAAGAAGCTAAAAAATTTTTATTGACAATATCTTTTTCAGTTATGGAATATTTATGCAAAAACAAATAGAAGTTTAATTTTTGCTATTGCAACTTATAGTAGACAACTTTCACAATTAAATTGATTGTTAGAGGAAACCACTTGAATCAGTAAAAGGATTAGAAAAGTGAGTTTATTTAGTTCACTCATCAAAACAATTTTACAATATTAAACTTAATAATATATTTTTCTTGCAGTAAAAAATTTTAGTAGGTATTTTATTATAAATTTATTTTGAAATACTATTCATGCAAAGTTACATTAACAATAGATGAAAATTAAATTATGAAAAATTCATGACATAAATATAAATTATATAGCTTAATTTTTATCACATCTACTTCTCCTAATGTGTCATTAAAACAAGGTACGTACATGTGGTCCAAAACAAAACGAAGACAGAGATAAAGATAAGTGATATTATTATACTGAAAAGAGTACAAGCAGCTTGGCGCACATTATTAACACACCAATCGGTGCAACAAGTGCCTACATTTAGGAACATGAGAAATAAAGGCATTCATAGAAACCAACTTATACAGAATTATTTCGAGCATTCCCAACGCAACAAGCTACAAACTTGTTACGCGTTATTATTAACACACCAAGCATACATAAAAGGAAAGAAAGCATGATCATGAGCAGGCATTAGGGTTGTTTTCATAGTTGATACTAGCTAGGTCTTTCCTCATATTGCCGCTGAGCCTTCCTCAACCTTCGCGAAGACGAGTATGAGTAGTTGACCATCAGTCACAATTAATTGCTACTCTCCAGAACCGACTCTTTCTGCCCCAAGATTCTGGCAAAGTTCCCATGGGGACACAACACAAAATTATAGCCAACTCCATTTTTCTCAATTTTAAATATAACTTGCAAGGTACCTTGCTCCTCGTTATCGATACAAAAGAAATAAATCTTTTCTGCCAACAGTCCACTGCGATGAATTTACACCAGCTGGTGCAGTGGCAAATTCAACGTCCAAGGCAATATTTGTTGTGACATAATAAGCAATTATTTCATGGTCATAGACAACGAATTTCACTTCCCTTTTCTTTCCCTCAAAGGAACCCTCCATTTCATTAGAAACATGGCCTAGATTATAACATATCACCCCCACCCCTAATATTCACCGTTTCAAACTTTCACTAACTCTCTCTTTCTCTTTTCCCCGCTTCTTCTTCCTCGTTGGCAATAATGGTTCTTGTTTTTCTTCCAAGTCTTCGTCGCCCATGGCCTCGTGGTTCTCTCTCTATTTAGCCCTTTCTCTTTTTCTATCTTGGCTTTGTCTTTGAATATTTTATCTCTCCAATTTGGTTAAGAACAAGCTTTTCCACTCTGCAATTCAAATGAATCAAAACCCACCCCTGTGATTATGTTTTCATCACTTTGTCTTTCTAATTGCTATATAAAACATTGCCTCAATCATTTTGACGCCCCAATAACTTACGATAAGGAAATATGCACCGGTTTTGAATATAAAAGTTTCATTTTCTATCCAATTTTTAATTTTTTGATTGGGAATTTCGTCGAAAAGTTAGGTATGGGAGTTCTGTGAAGACACTCTCTGGACAAGCATTCAGCTAGATGAGAAAAATAAGCAATACCAAATTAATCTTCTTCACCAAACATTGGCACATGTCCTGTTAAAGCAATGTCACTCCTTCGCCATCACAGTTTCGTAAGTTCAAGAGATGAAGATTGAAACAATGGCAAAGCAGCAGCAGGATTCAATCCCAGGCAGACGGAGAGAAATAATTTGCCAGCGAAGCCCTCAAAAGCATAGCAGAGGCAGCAGAACTGTTCAAAGATGGCCATGTAGATGTGAAATTACTAGATGTGACATATTCAGCCTATTTACAGTTAATTATTACCGGTATTACTGGACACCACTACTTGCAGGAAACTGGAAAGAATAAATTTGGAAAAAAAAATAAACCTTTTTTTGTTTGTTTTTGGACATGCAACCCTTATTTCAATGCCTTCCACTCTCAGTCCTAGCAAATCTTAAAATTAAATTATAAGAAAGTTGTGAAGAATGCTATGACATTGATAAAACTGCCATTTTATTTATAATAGAAAATTAAAAGAAAAACAACCTCCAATTAAGAAAATTGTCATACACCAATAAACAAAAATCGTCTCTAAAAGTTAACAAGCTATTGGTATAAGTCACCCAAAGCTACTCCTACCGATATTTTGGCTGTCAAGTTTAGCCATGTCACTTTATGTTTACACCGACGCAAATAGTCAGTTAATATTAACCAATGGAATATATGCTAACAGTTTTTAGACATTGTCGTATTCGCAAATAGTTTTTAGTGACGAATAAATTTATGTTCAAAAGGTTTTACCAACAAATTATTTCCATGTGCATAAAGTAAATTGATGAATAAATTTTCATCGCTTAAAACTTGAATGACAATCATTAGACCGTGGCAATTGGTCAACGCCAATAGTTTTTAGAATGTTTTGGTGCTTTAATATTCTTTGTAGTGACGGAAAGTCTTGGGTATCTATTAATGTGTACTAACACATTCTTTTGCGTCGCCATATGAATATTTGGATGACGGTAATCTGTACCAACAATTTTAAGAATTAGTTGGAGAATCAATGTGGCATTTAGTGACGGTAAATGATTGGTATCTATATGTGTTTACCAGCACCTTTTTTTTTCCCCCATTTATTGTGTGTATGTCTATATTCCCGCTACAAAGAGAGTAAGTAATATATATATATATATATATATATATATATACACATCTTCTTTCTACAAGTGAAATGAAGCACTGTTACAAAATGCAAGCACTTTGTCTTTGCATTGTTAGCCTCATAACTCTCTAGTCCTGTTTTGATGATAACAAAATGTATTTGTGCTACTAACTTGTGTTTCTTGTCTAAGTTCTTATTTAGAACAGGTTAAAAAGAAGCCTTAAGAACTAATTATGTTTGTTCTTAAGAACTAGTTCTTGCATCAGTGATCTAGTTCTTCTAAAGAATGTTTTTCTAATCCTGCTGATGTGAACAAGATTTTTGAAGATTCTAGATGACTTTAGTCCTTTCTAGTCACTGGCCTTAGTTGAGATAGGAAATTTCCTCTTGAGGTGACCGTTGTAAGATCCATGATTCAAGGGATATTATCTTTACTTTTCCTTACAACAGGACAAAAGATATAGCGAATGGAGCACAATGGGACAGCTGTCAAGTTAGTGGATGGTTTTTTCTCTAGCTCTTCACATGGTCCTTCACGTGCTCTCCATAAAAAAAGAAAAAGATAAACAACCGAGGCTTCAGGTAGACAAAGAAGTGAGAATGAAAAATTGAGGAAGAAAAAAGTCTTTCTAGAGAGTTTATTGTTGATCTTCTTCTCTCTCGTTTTCTCTCTATAGTAAGAATTTCATTGTATTTTCTACTCTGTAAGAGAGTTTCTAAAATGGGGCTACATTGATAAATTGAGTTTTGTATCTGGATTTCTATGGGAGAAATCCATGAGAGTGATCTTTAGTGAATTAGAGAGTGTGAGTTCATGATTAGCTTGAAAAACAAAACTATGGTTGAGAAGCTTGGAAAAATAAACTTGAAGTATAGTAGAACCCTAAGTATTGGGAGAAGTGGATGTAGGCATTTTCTGCCAAACTACTATAAAGGCTCTTGCAAATCTGTCTTCCCCGTATCTCTTATTTATGAGAATATTTGTTTTACTTTCTTATGCAATGAATTCACGATTTTCTAGATTAATTTCTAATCTGCCTTTAATGGTTTATTAAGTTATTTCTCTGTGCTCAATCTGAAATGTATCAGAGAACTAGTTCTTAGGCTTGAAGAACTAGTTCTTAATCAGATCTGTTATTGAATTAATCTATATCAAATATGCTTTTTGCTGTATTTTTTAAATATTCCTATCCACCCCCCTCTAGAAATAGATGCTGCAACCTTCATGCATTTCCTTCAAGAAATAAGGAGAACTGCATACAAGAGTTCTGCTGTTCCTTCAAATGACTGGAAAGCTATGTTAGTCATTAGTCAAAAACATACGGTCAAAAATGAAATTGGATTAAAAAAGTTAAGTTTGAAATGAATTCATTAATTATAGCATTCCATATCTTCAACTAGATTTAGAAAGAGGAAATTTTGAAAGGAACTTCTTGTCTAATTTAAGGTGGTGGAAATAACACTTTTCTTAAAATTATGATTATCTTTAAGATACTAGATATGATCCAGTAATGAGGACTTTATTATTTATGGTTCAAACTTCTATGTCATTATGAACCCAAACATTGCATTAGTAATGTCCACATAGCAGAGGCAGCGGCATTGTACAAGAGCATCCTATTTTGTTGAAAACAAACATTACATTAATGAAAAAGTATTTAATTATTTTTCATTTTCTTCAAATGTTTATTAACACTCATTTTAATTCTTGATATACAAATCAAAATAGCTAAGTTGATCACTTGTATAGATATGCCCAAGAACAATAACTACTCATGACACTTAATTATTACAATAACTACTCAACTAGAGTATATTCACCGTATTTACAGTTAACTATTACTATATGAAACATTTACTGGACAGCCTACTTGTAGTAATTAATTTGGAAAGAATAAATTTAGGGAAATGAAAATGAACCTTTTTTCTTTCGGCCTGCAGGAAAAGCAATCCTACGCTGGATAATCTAAATACATCTCTTATTTAAATTCAATTAAGTTGTTCCTTTTGCCATCTTCAACATGGACGGTATCCTCCATTTGATGAGATCCCATATCTCCTCATTTTCAGTTTTTCACGTAGGGTTTTAAGTATTCATAGCAAGGGACAATTTCTACAGTTTCCCTTTGGACATTTCGACTGCTGAAGTTAACTAACTATTACAGGGTAGTGATCTTTTCACAAGGATTACATTTCTTCAGAAGATGTTATCACCCAGAAGATATCATATTTCATAAACTGCTTATGAAAGAACTGAGCACGGAATCCATTTTTGAGTGGGAATTTAGGCAGTACTCAAAGATATCATATTGCCAAAGCATTTTTCATAAGGATTTTGTTTTTGTTTCTAATGTTATTTATATTTGTATGAATTTTAGTATGTATTTAATTTGAAGTTTTCAAACATTTTTAATTTTTTTTCAGCTCAGGATCTAATGTGTAACATGTAAGAATTATCTAATTTGGCTCACGTGTAAAAATTTAGATGATTGACAAAATTATGCCCAAAATTTTAAATCAGTTATGACAATTCAAGGTTGACTATATAATGAAAGTCCATAACAGAAATTAAGTTTGATTTTCTTTGATGCAAGGAAATCATTAAAGCTAATATTTTACGAAGCAGTCAATGGATTGGTGTGAATTTTTCTACCGGCAAGTATACCGGGTCACACAAGTAATATAATGATAAGCAAAGTATCGTTCCCACGAGGATTAAGGCTAGCAACTACCAATTTCACCAATAATGGTTCTATTTGGACAGATCGATGGTTTAAGAATGATGAATTAACTAATTTAGAAAATAAAGCAAGAACAATTTAATAACAATTAAACTAAGAAATTAACAATGAACAAAAGAAGGTTAGGGGTTGATTTCACTCGAATTTGACTCCGGTTACTTCATAGACAAAATAACCTTTGAATCATTGAAGAATAAGTTATTCTAATTACAAATCCTTTGTTATTGGTCAATTTCCCTAATGTGATTGATCTCAATCCCTTGGTGAAACAATCCTCCGTATCCCAATCAATTGCCCAATTCCTTGGTACAATTAACTTGTCTAGGTGCTTAAGCTCTAGGAAATTAATTAGACCACATAAACCAAGTTATCTATTCCTAGATTAACTTGATTTATGGTAAAGATTACAAAAGCACACCCACATCTTACTATCCCTAGCATCAACATGAGTCAATAAATCATTCAAATGATGGCCAAGCATTCAAAAGCATTAAGAACAGTAAAATCTACTCCAACAAATAGATTTGAATCAAAAAAACATTAATCAAGAGCAAAGTTTCATCAAAATCCGAGCTACATCAATCCCTAACTAAGAGAGTTTAGCTACAAATATTTAAACCAGAAAAATAGAGAAATGACAGAGAAATAGAGTTCATAATGAGAGAGGAGAGTAAAAACTAGGAGAAATCCGAGTCCCAATCGTCACCAATCGAGCTCAAGCTCTCTCCTCTTGCTCCTTGACGGTGCCTCCTCTCTATATCTCTTTATCTCTCCATCTCTTCCTTTTTATAGGTAGGTTAGCCCAAGAGAAATGATGAAAATACACATCAGCATCGACGCCAGCGCTGGGCGTTGGCTTACTGGAGACAAGCTGTCAAATCTGGTGGTCTGGCGCTGGGTGCTGGAGGGGCAGCATTGGGTGCTGGCTCCTTGACTTCCTTTAATCAGCTTGATTCTTCACACTGAGTGTCCATCTTCAATATCCTAATGCTCTAACCTGTAAAAACAATAAAAAAAGACTATTAATGAACTAAAAACATGCTAGGAAATTAATTAAAACTAAGAGATTGACACTAACTAAATCTACCAAATAACTAAACAAAATGGGACACATTCATGCAAAACTAACTTAAGAATTAGATAACTAAAGCATAATTAGAGCTGTAATAACTTTATTTCATATAGTTATCACACTCCCAAACTTAAGATTTTGCTAGTCCTCGAGCAAAAGTAAAATAAAAAAAAAAACAACAACTAGAAAAAGATAAGCAAAAGAAAAAAAAAAACAACACAAAATGACTTTCAAAAACCTCAAGTTTAAACTCAAATTAGCTCATAGTGACAATTTGCAATTCAGAATTCCGAATTGCTCTCTTAAGGTAATTTAAATTTTACTTTTTTCAAGCATATGAGTGTGTGAATTGTGAGTGTTGCATGCCCATCAAGAGTTAAACAGTAATGAGTCCAAGAAAGCCCCTGAATTTCCAAAGTGATTCTAATCCCCTCCTCATAGAAATAACATCTTCAAATCAAGGATCACTAGGATTTTTAAGGTTTACAGGATAAAGTCCAAATGCAATTTAAGAATGAACAATGATGCTCATGTACACCTAAATGCTTGGATTATTCTACAGATTTAGCAACAAACCTCCACTTAAGCTATTTTTTTTTTTTTATATTTTTTTTTCTTTGCATAGATGGGGGTCCTAGGATGTGGTGTCCGGTCATTGCCTGTAACTCACATTCAACTAGTTATGCATCATTGACATGCTCATATCCTTCTCCAGTTTCAGGCACAGAAGGTAGAGGAGCAGAGCCCCACTATGATCAAAACAGCTACTCAAACTAAATAGCTCCTCAAAATTGTTTTTCAGAATTCTCAAGCTAGTGGAGATACTTAATGCCATTGGTAATCCAGGACTCCAAGGTGCAAAGAAACAACATATTAGAAATCAAACAAGGGTTTCTACACCACAAAATCAAGCTCAAACGAGTAGCAAAGAGGTTCACACTTGCAAGCACATTTAGAAGGCCTAGATCCTTTCCATGATCAAGGAAATAGAACAACAACTCAGAGGATAAAGAATCACAAGGTAATCCACTAATAACTCAAAGTAATTGGTACAACATCTTGTTGGCAAGGAACAACACTCTGTGAAAATTTAAGCAAACAAACATCATTATTTCAATTTGATTTCCTAAGAGAATGCGGCCAGAATTTCAGAATGTAAATTATTAAAATGAACTATAATGCAACTGTTAACATATATCATCAGAGTTTAGAAATCACTAACAAAGAACAAAAAATACAAACAAACATGCAAATCAAACAACTAAAAATAAGACTAATCTACCAAATTAACAACGAGAAATTGGTACNAATTTCCCCCCCCCCCCCCCCCCCCCAAAAAACTGGGAATAAAATGTCCTCATATTGGTCAAAGAACTTCCCTATCAAGGTTCAAGTGTGCCTTCCTCATCATCATCCTCAACTGCTTCATTGGTGGATGGGCGGTCAGTGCACAGGTTGCCATAACATATAGACTAGAAGTAGGTGCTAAACAAATGATTAGTCATTACTTTGGAAAAATTAATGATGAACGAAAATGAACATGCCAATAAGGACCCTTTGCCTTGAATGAGGGTCCTCCATGAATGAGGCTAGCACCTAAAATGCAACAAATAAAAAAAATGCTTGAAACTAAAAAATTTCACACAACCATGAGATAGCCAAGCAATTTTGTCCATTTTCAATGGCAAATATGCACAACTCATGCACACACCATCACTTAGGCATTTCATCAAACACCTTGCATGCATAATTGAAAAACTAAAAAAATAAAGCACCCTTATAACATGCTCCTCCTCCCTTAAAGCCAAATTACCACAAGAACACCGTCCACATGAAAGAGAAGGTAAAAAATGAAATTGTAAGGAATCCAAAAATTAGGTATACTACACCCAAATTCACAAAACACACATTCTCAAGCTAATGAAAATGCAATTGGATAATGGGTATGCCCAAAGTAACACAAGTGCATTACAAGCAAAGAAGGTAGAGAAAATTACCTTAATTTCGTCCAAAATGAAAAATTTCTCTAAATGCCCATAGAACCCAAAATGCTAGAAATGAGAGAATGTGCTGGCAAAACCTCTAGTGGCTTCCACAGAGGTAGCCGAAAATGGGAGGGGAGCAATTTGGTGGAGGAGTTTGATGACAATGGAAGGGGTTTGCTAGAGAAATGGATGGGCGGTGGTACTTGGGTGAGAAAATTTTGCATGAAAGTGAAGAAAAAGTAGAGTGTGTGCTTGAATGGAAGGTTTAAGGAAAGGAAATCTGAATTGGGGGAAAAAGGGAAGCCAAAACACATAGCTTCACTAAATTTTATTTTATTTTATTTTTTTTAACAGGTGGTCCAGCGCCCAGCGTTGCGGGTCCAGCGCCCAGCACTGGCCCACCAGAGATGAATCCTTGCTTCTGGCCTACCTAGCCAGCACCAAGCTCCAAGTATCAAGCGAACCAGCGCCCAACACCACGATCACAGTGCTCAGCGCCAGGGCACCCGAGAGCAAGCTTTGTTTCTTCCTCAAGTACAGCACTCAACGCCCCAAATTAAGAGCTCAGTGCCCGCATGGCCAAGAGCTTGGTTCTTTACCCACTTCAACATATTTAACTTAGGTAAAATTAAAACACAAATCAAGTAAAACTTATCTATGATATAACAACTAAATGGGAAGTAAAAGAGAAGGGATAAAGGGCTTGGGTTGCCTCCCAAGAAGCGCTTGTTTTATAGTCCTTAGCCTGACTATCTCGGGAATAAATCAACCAAGATCAAAAATCAAGGAACTAGAATCAAGAGTACCTCACAAATACCAAAATTCAATGTAAGATTAGTAGTTTGGAGAAATAGAAATCAACAAACTATTTGATTCAAATTAACTTACAGAAAATTAAAAATCCAAACTAGGACCTTATTGGTTACTATTAATATTGCTAATACACCGTTAATCCCCGGCAACGGCGCCAAAAACTTGGTGTGGATTTTTCTACCGGCAAGTATACCGGGTCACACAAGTAATATAATGATAAGTAAAGTATCGTTCCCACGAGGATTAAGGCTAGCAACTACCAATTTCACCAATAATGATTCTATTTGGACAGATCGATGGTTTAAGAATGATGAATGAACTAATCTAGAAAATAAAGCAAGAACAATTTAATAACAATTAAACTAAGAAATTAACAATGAACAAAAGAAGGTTAGGGGTTGATTTCACTCGAATATGACTCCGGTTACTTCATAGACAAAATAACATTTGAATCATTGAAAAATAAGTTATTCTAATTACAAATCCTTTGTTGTTGGCCAATTTCCCTAATGTGATTGATCCCAATCCCTTGGTGAAACAATCCTCCCTATCCCAATCAATAGCCCAATTCCTTGGTACAATTAACTTGTCTAGGTGCTTAAGCTCTAGGAAATTAATTAGACCACATAAACCAAGTTATCTATTCCTAGATTAACTTGATTTATGGTAGAGATTACAAAAGCACACCCACATCTTACTATCCCTAGCATCAACATGAGTCAATAAATCATTCAAATTATGGCCAAGCATTCAAAAGCATTAAGAACAGTAAAATCTACTCCAACAAATAGATTTGAATCAAAATAACATTAATCAACAGCAAAGCTTCATCAAAATCCGAGCTACATCAATCCCTAACTAAGAGAGTTTAGCTACACATATTTAAACCAGAAAAACAGAGAAATGACAGAGAAATAGAGTTCATAATGAGAGAGGAGAGTAAAAACTAGGAGAAATCCGAGTCCCAATCGTCACCAATCGAGCTCAAGCTCTCTCCTCTTGCTCCTTGACGGTGCCTCCTCTCTATATCTCTTTATCTCTCCATCTCTTCCTTTTTATAGGTAGGTTAGCCCAAGAGAAATGATGAAAATACACATCAGCATCGACGCCAGCGCTGGGCGTTGGCTTACTGAAGACAAGCTGTCAAATCTGGTAGTCTGGCGCTGGGAGCTGGGTTCTGGAGCTGGGCGCTGGAGGGGCAGCATTGGGTGCTGGCTCCCTGACTTCCTTTAATCAGCTTGATTCTTCACACTGAGTGTCCATCTTCAATATCCTAATGTTCTAACCTGTAAAAACAAAAAAAAAAAAAAAAGACTATTAATGAACTAAAAACATGCTAGGAAATTAATTAAAACTAAGAGATTGACACTAACTAAATCTACCAAATAACTAAACAAAATGGGACACATTCATGCAAAACTAACTTAAGAATTAGCTAACTAAAGCATAATTAGAGCTGTAATAACTCTATTTCATAGAGTTATCATGGATTAGCAAAAAAAATAAAGCGAGTACACATGCATTATCATATATTGCAACATAAGAAACAAATTTTCTTATGCAATATTCGACAATCTGTGTAGAAAAATCTGAAGTCAACTGATCTGATTTACACTTTCTTCTATTCAAATAAGAATTTGCCACATACATATTGTAGAAAATATAGGAAAACATCATTATTGATTACAACATACATCACATACATTGAAGGCAGATAAGCAATAACTAGTGCTATGAACAGCCTTTTCATTCACGTACATCACAGGCAGATATACAATAGCTAGAGCTATCGAACTGCCTATTTATTTAAGGATAAGATAGAGGGGCCTACTAAGTTAAATAGTCTTTTAGGGAATCCATATAAGATTATTATCATGACTAAAGTGGCAAACCGGAGCAGTTCCTGGCTCGATTTTGAGTGTTCGGAAGGCCAAATGGTCTACATCCCAATTTGATGTGTCTGAGTGGCACACAGCAATTGCTTTGACTCTAGTCCCATCATAACCTTCCAAGGGCACAAAATAAGCCTGGACGACCCATCTACTTGATGACAATGAAAGACAACATATGGGTAATGTGTTTGGTGGCATGCCATCACCTCATCTGATATATTCTTTACTCCATGTGCTATTGTATATGTATCCAACTTGGTTTCTTTCTCCACCTCAGTTGCGTAGGCCTTAACGTTTTTACCAAGTTTGGAAGTGACGTAATCAACCATGGATTCCAATGAAGTTGCACAATGCTTTTCCTCACCTTTAGTCGTTGGAGGTTCTTGACAATGATAAATGGCACCTTTTATAATCTTAGCTTCCTTGGACTCCGGTTCAATAGAAAACATCTTCAATATCTCTAGCACCTTTTTTTAACGAAAATGGTATTGTATCTGCAACTTCACGAGGAATGAGAGCAGTGGAGTATGGGCTCTTTGTGAAGAACATCTCCAATTTTTTTCCAGGATGCAAGTCATTTTCAGAGAAGAACATGAACTTACATGAGTCTCAATGACACCATGTCGTCAAAAAAAGACTTGAGAGTTTGGCTCATCATACAGTTGATCATTGAAAGAAATAAAAGAGAATTTTAAAGGCAAGAAACACGTTGCAAAGACCAACTTAATATAGAGATCGGAGAGGGGAACGAATAAGATAGAGAGAACATCTTTTGGAAAGAAGGACAGTGTTAACTTGATAAATTGTATTTTTAAAAGCATAAATAAACAAGGGCAAGATATTATAGTAGAACTTTCTGCATTTCCACTTTCTTTTATATAAAATTTCTCATTTCTGCAGAATTTTGTTACTTAAGCAAAAAAGATCTCGCTCCTTTCTCATGAGCAAGTGTGCCCTTCTCTCACAGTCACACTCGCTATTTCACTCTAGTACTTACAAGACACTCACTTTTAGGCACTAGGACACCTGATGCCTATTTATAGCTAGGTTTTTATGTCAGCTTAATTAACCGACTTTAACATCTCAATTTCTATAGATTTTACAGTTTGTGATTTCTATATATTTTATTGTTAAATTATGTACTTGTGTGAGAGGTATTTTGGATGAGAACCTTTTAGAGTGAATTAGTGCTGATAATTTATCTATCTCTATCTCTATCTCTATGTATTTCTATTCCTCTTACGCATAATAGAGATACACAAATATAGAGATATATAAAATATCAGCACTAGTTCACTATAAAAATTTACCTATCTTTGGTCCCGCCATTGGTGGAGATACATATAGATAGAGATATCAATGGCCGGACCAAAATTTATGTTAAAGTGAAGCAGAAAAGGAAAAAAGAATCAGAATGAAAAAAATTAAAGAAGTTATCTTAAATGCAAATCAGGGTTTCAGAAAGACTAGAAAGAGCAGAAAAAATTACCTTAAACAAGCATCTGATATAGAGTACTGGATCACCTACTACACAAGCACACAAATCGGACAAGAAGAAACAAGTGGTAGTGAGCTTTGATTTTCTACAATGAGCATTTTTCCTATTGGCATGAATATTTACCATGTATGTTAAGAGTTATTCTTCAACTCATAGTCTAAATTGTTATCTCATAATTTATGTTGAACCTTTGGCTAGACTGGTGCTTTTGGTTTGACATTTCGTGTAGAAGCATCTAAGGGTTAGTCCTCTTGATTGTATTTCATAATTTTTTATGCTGTAGTGATTGTTCTTATTTTGGACTGCAATGTTATGTGTGGCATTTACACTCTAATGCTTCACAGAATCACAAACTACAAACGGGTTGTGACCAATAATCCCCATTCATTTATCAAGTTGGAATCATTTCTCTCATGCGTTCATAGACTGATTGAGCTTTGGAAAATCAGTATTTATTAGTCTAACTTCTATCTTTGTGAGCTAGGTTATGGCTTAGCAGAATTCTATCTACTTAGAATGTTTTGCCTTGTGCTTTCATTCTTTCATAAGAGAATAGATTTCTTAATGCCCCTTCTTTGGTCTGAACCCATTCATGTTATTTGACTGCAGGGGCTATGAACCAGTATTCAATGCTGGATGGAAAGTTGAATCTGTGAGTTTCGTTATTTTTTCATTTCTTCTCATTACTTTTGATGTATTTCCATTGCACTAGTTCTTGATATGCTTTAATTATTACTGACAGTTCACTAAATATGGAACTTGTGGATACATCGTGTTCTTCAAATGTACATGTATCACCTGAATATGTTAAAAAGTCATCTAAAGGACATGTAACAAGAGCCAATCCTTGATTTTGGGAAAGTGCTGCTGGATTGCTTCGTGATCATCAAAATGTACAGAAAAATGATTTTCAGCTAAATTTTTCTTTTTTGATTGTGTTTAAAGGTCTATATTTTGGCTCTTTCATTTCTAGTATCAATAAAGAGGGTTAACGGATCGAGTTTATAAGTGATTTATTAGCATACAGAAAATTGAAAGGGTTCCTTTAATAATCCAGTTTGTTTTGGTTCAAGATTGGTATTGATCTAGCTTTAATGTGTTCGTTGATCCCATTTATATTCAAATACTAGCGAAGAATTAATTTACCTAATGTTATAACTTATTTACAAGTTTAACCTTATTTTCTTATAATATTGTTATGCTCTTCTAACAGAATTTTATTTGGAAGTGAGGATGCTTGTTGCTGGTTCATAGGGTTCACCTAAATATCCATTAGAATTGAAAGATGATACAAACTCCTCCCAAGAAGAAAAGCAGGTGATGTTCTTTCTTGTTATAAATTATGTCAATATGGTAAGATTATAGATAAAGAAACACTGAATTTCACATCTGATTTAGGTATGTCATAACCCTTTAACGAAGTAAAGTTGCACATAAAAAAAAAAAATGAACTAAAGCTAATTTCGATGTCATTATAGGTTTATAACTATAACATGAACCTCACCCCTTTCTAATTAGATAGGATTCTTTTGAACTTCTTAATGGAAAATATACTTGAACTATGCATGTAAGAAACTACTTTTAACTAGGAGTTGTCTCAATGCTGTTGGTGCTTGACTGCTATGAGTTTTTATTGAATGATATTCTGTTAAAATGCGTATAGTGGTTTCCATTTAGAACACCAAGAAAAAAGTTTGGAACACGTACTCCAAGTCTTGAATAGAAGAACATGGTTTGGTGTAAGAGCTTGCGAAAGTAACTCTCCAAGTTCTTCCTTTTAATTGTCTTAGAATGGGTATGCTTATCTTTCAAATGGAATCCAATGCTCTAATATATAGTGCATAATATTCTGGAAAAACATGGGCATATAGAGAATTTTACCTATTTATGACTACTGGAATAAACTCATAAAGTCTAAGATAAACAAGTCACTTTTGAGTTTCATTTGCTAGTCCTTTTCATACAATCATATGTGAAAATCATATTGTTGCGTGCATTTTCAAGTCCACAATCTCTTGCAGATTAAAGCATGCAGTAGTGTTTTAATCATTTTCTCGGAATGCCTTTAGGATATCAATTATGTAGATTACTTAAATATTTCACAATGTTATAATTTTATTAATTTGTGTATATATATAATATATAATTAGTATGAACAATAATATTATAATATTTACGATTTTTTATGCCTTACTGATGCAAGTATCAACAATAGTGGAGATTGCTGCGTAATTTTTTTTATAATTTATTTTATTGCTAGCGACAGAAAACTATTCCATACCTAAAGCTAACCGTAAATTGAAAATGCTTTTTTTAGAGGCATATAGATATAGAGACATATTTTTTAAAGTGACAAATTTTCCATTACTAAATTAGGGATGGAAATATACGTCCATAAAATTTAGCAATGACATTTTCGAATACGCTTGCAGTTTTATATTTGATTTAGTCGCTAATAAAACTTGTGACTGAATTTTTATCTTTAGTATTATTTTATCTATAGCTAGCAATTGAAAACTATTCTGTCGTAAAATTAACTAATCATAAATTGGAAATATTATTATTATTTTGTATAGATATTAGAGACAGATATTCTGTCGTAAGACGCTGTTGAACCTTACTAACAACATGCTTGTAAGTAATTCTTGTGACTCGCTTGTGATGAAGAAGCATATCAAGATACTTCCCTAAGTCCGAACAAATCTGAAAATTGAAGGCCTCACAGATTTCTTGAGCTCTATTAAAGTGAACATTTCTAGAAAAAAAAAAAAAATCGAGTCTTCTCCCTACTAACTCGTTGCCAAGAGGAGTCACAAAACATATCAAGACATTGACAAATAACTCTCACTTGCTGAAGAGAAGCTTCCGCGAATAACACGAGGTCATCAGCAAAGAAAAGGTGACTAATGGCTGGCCCATTGCGATCAAGGCGAATAGGTTTCCAGCAACCCTCATGCACAGCCATATTAATTAAATGTGAAAGTCTTTCAACACAGAGCACAAAGAGATAGGGAGAGAGAAGATCTCTTTGCCTAATACCCCGGGACATATCAAAAAAATCCTTCTTTTCACCATTCTAAAGAATCCTCATAGAAGCTGTAGACATGCACGCCATGATAAGATTAATAAAGGATTCAGAGAATCCTATATCTACCATAGTATCTCTAAGAAAGTCTCAATCAATGTGATCATAAGCCTTTTCCAGGTCCACCTTAACTGCCATGGTACCTTTACCACATTTTTTCTTCCCCATAGAATGGATAACTTCCTGGGCCATAATAATATTATCAGAACCATGCCTTCCAGGAACAACACTACACTGATTATGAGCCACTAAGTGAGCCATATGAATCTTTAACCTGCTAGCAATGATCTTGGTAATAGCTTTGTACACCACGTTACAAAGACTAGTGGGGCGGAATTGATTCAGAGTCTCGACACTTTCCACTTTAGGGATGAGAACCAATAGGGTCTCATTAAAAGAACTAACCATACTGGGGTCCTGAAAAACATTCTTCACAAGAGAACAGACCGAATCACCAACCTTTTCCCATTGACTCTAGAAGAAAATAGCTTGGAAACCATCTGGACCTGGTGCCTTATAAGCACCTGATGCCGAAAAGAACCATCCACGTTAAACTTGCACCAATTAACCTTAGGAGCTGTCCAGCAACCCCGAATATCTTCCCTATGCAAAAGATCACCACCATACACGTAAGTAGTATCTTGCCTATTGAGATATTCCTTCACACGATGCATAATAGAGAAGAGGATGTCCCCATGGTTACTGGTACCCTCGAAGATAAGCTTGTTTCTACACCACCAAAAGGTCCAGCAAGCTATACCAAAAACATAGCTCCAACCAAAAACATCATCCCTGCCCAGGTTACGCCACCTGTTCATATCAACCCAGTCTTTAGTACTAAGAGAAAAGAAAAAATTCCATTACTTTGGATGCAGGAGACGAAGCTAGATATTCTGGGCAAACGAGCAGTCTCTAACAACGTGCAAAGTAGTCTCAGCCACTTGGTTACATCTTGGACACATCTCACAAGCATTTGGATTGAAGTGAGATCGATAGGAATTTGTGAAAAGCTTCTCGTGACTCATAAGCCCGAGAAAGGAGTGAAACCTTGAAAACAAGGCCACCTCCAAATGTGCTTCCAAAATCTCCCATAACTATCTTGGCAATCAGAGAGCACTCCATAAGCAGACTTCACAGAGAACACACCATCACTAGAATGAGCCCAACACACCGCATCCTCTCCTAAAAGCTGATTCAGAGGCACAATGGTAGCAATAATAACGCAAACCTTGTCAGGAAGCAAGTGAGAGAACTTATTCCAGTCCCACAAACCTTTCGGGGTCGAGAACTCCAAAATTGTTTTACTCATTTCATTCTGATGAATAGGCACTGTGGCCACAGCAGCAAGAGACGGAAATCCTGGGACCCAACGATCTTCCCAGAATCTAATCGAACACCCATTTCTGATTTGCTAACAGATACCTTCCTTCACATGCATCCAGTTAAGGCAAACACCCTTCCAAAGGTTTGACTCATCCCTCCAACTCCGCACCTGCGAAATGGCATCCATCCCACATTGATACTTAGATCGAAGCACCTTGGACCAAAGGCTATCCTTATCCTTCATCAGACCCCACCCTACTTTCATCATAAAGGCACAATTGTTTAGCCTCATATTCCTCAAGCCAAGCCCACCATGAGATTTAGGAGTGCACACCTTATTCCATCTCACCAAGTGTGGACGTCTGGAATCCTCAGTAGAACCCCACAAAAAGGTTCTATTCTGCTTTTCAATATCATCACACACTTCTTTTGGCAAGAAGGAAGTTTGTATAGAGTAGGTAGGGATAGCACTAGTCACTGACTGGATAAGAGTCAGTCTACGGGCAAATGAGAGATTTGTGGCCTTCCATAAGCTAAGACGCTGTTGAACCTTACTAACAACATGCTTGTAAGTAATTCTTGTGACTCGCTTGTGATGAAGAAGCATACCAAGATACTTCCCTAAGTCCGAACAAATCTGAAAATTGAAGGCCTCACAAATTTCTTGAGCTCTATTAAAGTGAACATTTCTAGAAAAAAAAAATCGAGTCTTCTCCCTACTAACTCGTTGCCAAGAGGAGTCACAAAACATATCAAGACATTGACAAATAACTCTCACTTGCTGCAGAGAGGCTTCCGCAAATAACACTAGGTCATCAGCAAAGAAAAGGTGACTAATGGCTGGTCCATTGCGATCAAGGCGAATAGGTTTCCAGCGACCCTCATGCACAGCCATATTAATTAAATGTGAAAATCTTTCAACACAGAGCACAAAGAGATAGGGAGAGAGAAGATCTCTTTGCCTAATACCCCGGGACATATAAAAAAATCCGTATTTTCACTATTCTAAAGAATCCTCATAGAAGCTATAGTCATGCACGCCATGATAAGATTAATAAAGGATTCAGAGAATCTTATATCTACCATAGTATCTCTAAGAAAGTCTCAATCAATGCGATCATAAGCCTTTTCCAAGTCTACCTTAACTGCCATGGTACCTTTACCACATTTTTTCTTCCCCATAGAATGGATAACTTCCTGGGCCACAATAATATTATCCGAACCATGCCTTCCAGGAACAAAACTACACTGATTAGGAGCCACTAAGTGAGCCATGTGAATCATTAACTTGCTAGCAATGATCTTGGTAATAGCTTTGTACACCACGTTACAAAGACTAATGCTAATGGGGCGGAATTGATTCAGAGTCTCGACACTTTCCACTTTAGGGAAGAGAACCCATAAGGTCTCATTAAAAGAACTAACCATACTGGGGTCCTGGAAAACATTCTTCACGAGAGAACAGACCGAATCACAACCTTTTCCCATTGACTCTGGAAGAAAATAGCTTGGAAACCATCTGGACATGGTGCCTTATAAGCACCCATGGCAAAGATGGCTTTTTTGATCTCCAAATCCGTCGGCATAGCCTGAAGAACATCTAGGTCCTCAGAACAAATAATAGGAAATTTATTCTGAATGGGAAAGACAGACAAAGGACTCGAATCCCTCTTATATAATTCTTTAAAATAGTTAACAGCCATATCTTGTAACAACTGACTATCCTCAACCCAGTCACAAGAAGCATTACGGAGCATGTGGATTTTATTCCTCCGACGGCGAGTGACAGTAGATAAGTGAAAAAACCTAGTATTACGGTCCCTAAATTGAAGCCACTTAGATTGAGACTTTTGGAACCATAAGATCTCCTCTTGAAACAGAGTTTTTTCATACTCTCTCTAGAGCTCCTCCCGAAGCCTTCCCCAAGACTCCCTTTGACCACACCCAAGCCTTCTGTCTAAACCTTCGATACGCTTCAGGAGAAGTCTCTTTCGACGGAAGACATTCCCAAACACCTCATAATTCCAAACTCTCACCTCCTGCCTAAACTGTTCTGAAGCATCAACCCAGTTGTTGTTATCATTCCAAGCTTTCTCCACCACTCCTAGAAAGGATGCATCAGTTAGCCACCCCGCATAGAAGCGGAAAGGACGCTGAGCATTATTAACCACGGGAACTGTTTCCAGTTGAACCATAATAGGTCGATGATCAGACTTCAAACGGGATAAATGGAAAACTTCAGCTTCCCCAAAACGAACATGCCAAAGATCATTTGCCAATGCACGATCGATACGCTCCATGACCCCTCCACGCTCCCAAGTATAAGTAGGACCATTAAAACCCAAGTCAATAAGATTATTAGTTTGAAGAAAGCTCATGAACTCAAGCATACCAGTGACATTCAAACCTGCCCCTCCTATTTTCTCCGAAGGAGATAAATAAGCATTGACGTCCCTAAGCATGAGCCAAGGCTTTGAAACTGAACTAGAAATTTCAGAGATTTTAGACCAAAGATCCTGCCTCAAAATGTTACTTGGGCTTCCATAAACACCTGAAAGAAGCCAATGAGCACTACCATCAACCGGCTTAACCCGAGAATGAACTATCTGGTTAGAAGCATCAAGAAGATCAATATGACAAAAGTTATCATTCCACAAAAGCCAAATACCTCCAAAGAAACCCACTGCTTCCACTTTAACACCTCCATGCCACCCTATTTTCTTGATTACTTTTTTAGCTTTGAGACCACTAATGCGAGGCTCAAAAAGAATCAACACTTGCACTTTTTTAAGTACAATAAGATCTTTAACCAAGCCAAGAAAGGAACGTGCCCCAGCCCCTCTACAATTCCAGGCAATTATATTCATAAATACAACAAGAAATAGAATCAAGATAACCCGAGAAAAAACCTCATAACAACTGGGGTTGACCCCTATCCAAATCCTTGTAGACATTTTCAGCAAGCACTGCACTATCCCGAAGAGAAGAAGGAGACAAACCATAGGATTGCCAAAACTGCACTACACTTAGGTTTGGTGGGTCAAGAGGGGGCCCACCCAATAAGTTATTAGTGGCAATCAGATTAGTCTTAAGCAACCCATCTTTAGGCAAAACCTTTAAACTAGAAACTTGACTTACTGGGACACCCATCATCTTAGAACCACTGGGCCCTATATTTGCTTTGCCCATAGAAATACATGGGCGGGTCTTATCAAGAAAGCCATTATGGATCACAACAGCAGTTTCTTTTCCTGCTTGGTTATAATCCTTTTTCCCATTTAACCCCACTTTCAAACTTCCCTACCTAACCTTCAGGTTCTGGGACATAGGATCCTACGATTACTTGAAATAGCTTTCTTTCCTTTTCGATTCATAGTAACTCCTCTCTTACTACTAGAATCCCTCTCAGGCAATGTTTTAAAAACCGGACCGGACCGGGCGGTCCTACCGGTCCAACCGGTGCCCGTTTGAAAATTCGGTCCGATTCATACCCCTAAACCGTTGTAGCGGTTAAACCGCCTAAAACCGGAGAGAACCGCCAAAACCGGTGTGAACCGGTGAACCGGTCCGGTTTTAGAAAACCGGACGGCTTGCAAAATTGCTAACTTGGAAGCTAAATTGCTCTTTGGTGAATTCGATCCCCTCCCCTTTTCTTCAAATGTGGCATTCTTTAACACCAGGACATATCAATTCTTAAGTATTATCACATATAAATATATTTATTAATAAACTAGTTAAGAAATTAATTTTTTTCCTATCCAAATCATTGGGACAACTCAAGACTTGTATTTATTATTACACAAAAATTATTTATTAACTATTTAATAGATTTATTTAATATTAAATTTTTAAATATGTAAAAATTATAACACATAGTCACACTGTACACATGTTTTATATGTTCTAATTATCTAATTTTTTTTTATTTTAAAAATTGCAAACTTGATTATGTTAAGAGTATGTGAACTTGTAAAAAATGTTGGCCATTGAAATAATCTAATTTTATTATAGATTACCATTTTAAATTAGATGTATATAGATTAGGTTTTTATATCTTTTGACTTTTAGTTATTTGAATCTTTAAATTTGAAACTTTCACTTATGAGTTAAGTTCAATGAATTGTAATTTATTTTTTATGTTTTATTTTTTGTTAATCTGTAAGTTTAGAAAAAGCTTCGATTCAACCGGTCCGACCGAACGGTCCAACCGATCCGACCGGTCTGACCAGTATTTTTTGTCAAAACGGTTCGTTCACCGATTCGGTTTTTAAAACATTGCTCTCAGGCGAGATTTCCTCCATTTCCCTAACAACCTCTTCCTCGACAACATTGACCAACTCTTCATTCAAATCCGCTAACAAAGCAAAGTGAGAATTATGCTCCGAAGAAATCTCAAAATTCTTGCCTGTCTCAACCACCTTAACCACCTTCTCATTGATGCCAGATCCCTCCGTCCTTCGTGCCGGAGCAGCCCGGTGCTTCTGAGGCTGCTTGACAAGCATCCAGGGACCAAATGCTTCGTCTCCAACTTTTTCAGCTTCATAGACCGGATCCTGACGCTTCCCCGAAACCACAACTGGTTGCACCTGCTGCGAATCTGCAACTGGGATGACGGCCTCCTGCAGCAAAGGACACTACTCTCTACGATGCCCATACATGCCACACTGGAAGCAAATTAACTGAAGACCCTCATATTCCACCTTATACATCTTTTCTCTGAATTGGACCTTTGAAAAGAGCTTTTTCCTTAAGTCTAACTCAATGCAAATGCGAGCGAACCTACCCCGATTAACATGGATATCCTCCCCGTCTTGGACCTTGGTGTTGAGATCAATCTTCAACGTCTTACCTAGTCTATTCCCTAAGCGCCATAAGAAAGGCCTGGAGTAATACTCAAGAGGCAAACCAGGGATGCGAATCCACACAACTACCTTACGAAACTTTTCATCCCAAGGGTCAAAATCAAGACGCCAGCGTTGCACCATGACGTAGTGCCCAACAATCATCCATGGCCCATTCTCCAGAACATGGGTGTAGTCTGCCAATTCTGAAAACCGAACCACAAAGAAATCATTCTCCAAATCAATGAATTGAACACTTCTGCATCCCCATATCCTATCTAGCCTATCCTTCAGGAATCTGAACCCTAGCCGCTTCCCTAAAACTTTCACAATCAAAGTTTGACGCCAAGGTTTGCACCATTCAAGGTGTTCCTCTCGAGATATACAGATGATCGGGTAAAAAGCATCATCATTGAAATCAGCTCCATCGTCGACCGTCAGGTCATCATTATCGATATCATCCATGAAGGGATCAACTTCCCCTTCATCCTCGCAGCCACCCTTGTGGACTCCATTAATGCCCAAAAGCTTATCCTCCATGCAAACCACCCCTGCCACTACTGCTTCACCAATTCCCTCTTTTATCTACACAGGCAATACCTCAACCATGTTCTCCTCTAAACAAAGATTCCCTTTAACTTTTTTGTTACTCTGAAGTAGGAGGTCTTCCTCCTCCGTTGATTTCTCGAGCTCTCCTGCCACACCGCTCACACTGCCACCGACTGCTGGAACCATCGAAAAAGGAAACGACAGTCTGCACCTCGTATACTATTCCACCAATGGTCATTATCTACAATTGATCAAATTTAAACTCAATGAATAATAGTTATATATATACCTGTTGCAAAGCTTTTAATGTGTAGTTATCGTTTGTTACTTTTCTCTTCTTTCCCTTACTACCTTTTAGAAAAATTAGTAAATACTAAAAAAATTTCATTTTCATTCACTAAAGTAAATTATCATACAAGTGGTGATTTTAAGTTTAGCTTTTAATCTGGGTATCATAAAAGGCAAGTTTAGAAAGTTGAAAGTGTGAAGTACCAATTCTTTTTTCTGAGTTTGATGGAAGAGCAAAACATGATGAATCTCCGTGGAGAAATGAGAACCTGAATCATATATACCATTGGATATTATGAGTTGGAAAACAAAAGGATAAAAATGCTTCTCTGGTCCTCTCTAGATTCCTTGCTTCATCTTCAAGATGTGTTACCCTTCACTTAATAAAGCTTGAGGCCCATCAAGTATTGGCATATTTTCTTCTTCTGAAAACTTGTACTGTACATCATTTGGATATATATATATATATATTGAAAAAAAGAGAGTAAGTAACAACTAACAAGGTATGAACCAAAAAATTATATAAAAAAGGAAACGATAAAACAAAGATTGGATCCATTTAATATCACTTAATTAAGTCTTCAGTGAGTTTACAACTCGTTCAGAAGACTGAAATTTTTAAAATTTAAATTCATTTACAAAGAAATTCTCATATGAAATATATTTAGAATAATTTGGTCTTAAAGATTCTATATCATTTATAAATTGTTTTACATGTAACATTTGATGATGTTTTGAAAACCTAGTTCTATCTACGTAATGGTAATAAAAAAACATTTTATGTTTTGTAAATCCTACCTCTTTCTTACTAGATTTACAATAAATCATTGTCTTTTTAAATAAATATATTCCATTTTCGGAATATGTTAAAGGATATTTAGAGAAAGTTTCAAGTTGAAACCATATAAAATGATGCACTATCTTCTTTCTACAAGTGAAATGAAGCACTGTTACAAAATGCAGGCACTCGGTCTTTGCATATCCTGCAAGAAAGAGAGCGAACTGCAGACAAGAGTTATGCTGTTCCTTCAAATGACTGGAAAGCTACATAGCACCGAAACGGCAAGGAATGAGGCGTACCCATTTTGGAGATGTCTCCGAAATGCAAAACACGTATCAGTGTAAAAAATGAGTCCTTCCTTTTTTTTTTTTTGAAAGTGTTTCAAAATGTCCTCATTGTGCAGCTAATCCTAGTTTTCATAATGGTTTATCATTTTTTTGTGACTTTTTATAATGCACTTGATCTAATTAAAAAGATTTATAATATACTGATGATACTTAATCAAATATGATAAATTCTATTACTTGAATTTTGATTAATGATTTATATTTTGAGTTAATACTTGTTAATTATTACTTATTTGCTAAGGATTAATGGTTGATATTTTTAATACTTAAAATTTTTTAAAATATATAATGTGGCGTACACGTAACCCTATTTTTTTAAAAATGTCATACCGATGTTTCGTACCTATACCGGGTACAAAACTCATACCCGTACCCCTGCTACATAGTTGGAAAGCTATGTTAGTCATTAGTCAAAAACATAATGGTCGCTCCCAACCCTCAAAAAATGAAATTGGATTAAAAAAGTTAAGTTTGAAACGAATTCATTAATTATAGCATTCCATATTTTCAACTAGATTTAGAAAGAGGAAATTTTGAAAGGAACTTCTTGTCTATTTTAAGGTGCTGGATTCTTAAAATTATGATTGTTTTTAAGATACTAGATATGATCCAGTAATGAAGAGAATTTAGTAATTTATAGTCCAAACTTCAATGTCATTATGAACCCAAAATAAAATAAAAATAGCTCTGTGCTGAATAACAACCACTCATTTATAAATATCAGTAGTAGTGTGCCTTAAAACTCCCAATTATGCTTATCATGTTTATTTGATTCAGGACAACTTTGCTTACAGAAATATATTTTTTGGTCATAATGTTTCCAGGATTAGCTAACATAATTATTTGACTATTTTATATAATCATACTCCACTGGGCACTGTTACAGCAGCCCTTTTCTAGTTCTACCTAACCAAAGTAGCAACTTGAGATTGTTCTTCCTATAACTATTTCTCCTTTTTTAGTATGTATTTAATTTGAAGTTTTGAAACATGTAAGAATTATCTAATTTGGCTCACGTACGGAAAAATATTTCACAAGCTTAAATTTAGGTGATTGACAAAATTAATTATGCCCAAAATTGTAAATTAATTAGTTATATGATAATTCAAGGCTGACTGTATAATGAAAGTCCATTACAGAAATTATGTTTGATTTTCTTTGATGCAATAAAATACTTGTGTGACTTCAACTAAGGTACTACAAAATTTTCAACATGTGACGGACCAAAATGGACAAAATTTAGGTGATTGAAAAAATTATGCCCAAAATGGATGGACTAAATGACATCATAAATATAATTTTTATATGAATAAAATATCTAATGTGTGAGACTCTTTTGATCTTGTTAGAAAGTCACCTCAACATGTGAAGAAAACCTTCTGATGTGTAGTGGACTCCTCTTTAAAGTCTTAGCACGACACCTATCCTTGCATCAACGGTTGCTGATGCTCTTCTTGTGATGGTGCCTTTTCTATTAAAAAGAATTACTCAAGAATTCAAAATTCAAGTAGAAGAAATATATAGAGAGAGAGAGAAGAGTTCTTCTCTGAACGTTTCTGTACTTAGAAATTTACTCTGCTCCTTTCTTCTTCTCCTTTAAGTTCTATTATCTTTAGAAAATTTTCTCTGAGAGAGAGAGATCGTTGTTGTTTATGGAGCTTTACTCTTAAATGATATTTTTTGTATTCAGATTTTAGTGGAAAATCTGTGAGTGACTTCTAGCGGTTGTGCTAGAAGGAGAAAATTTGTGGTGAGCCGTAGAGAGAAAACATGGTTGTACAACTTGGAAAAATAAACTTGATTATAGTGGAACCCAAGCTTTGAGAGAAGTGGATGTAGGCGTTAGTGTCAAACCACTATAAACTCTTTGGTTAAGATCTTCTTCACTCATCTCTTTTGTTTCTGATCTTATATGCATGTTTGAAATTTATCTTTGCTTATGTCGCTTCAATTTGATTTTCTGGATTGTTTTAAATATGTAATCCTTTGATTAGGCTTGGTTTTATTTTATGTTATTCTCTGTTTCGTTCAAGAACTGGTTCGTAGGTTCCAGAACTAGTTCTTGTGTTGCTATGATCTCTAAACAATTTTTATTTAAAATCAAATTAACTTAAAATTTTTGAAAACTCTTATTCACTAACTTATAGGAGTATTTCTTGTGACTCTCAATTCCAAACAGTCATAATTTCACTTCATTGAAAATCATTTTAGAAGGAATGTGTTTCTTTTTTTTTTTTTTTTTCAGCAACAGAATCAGCTATGAATGAAATTAATGTTTATATTCAACATTGAGGACATACTCCATTTGATGAGATCCCATATCTCCTCATTTTCAATTTTTCCTGTAGGCCATTCACAGCAAGGGGCAATTTCTACAGCTTTCTCTTTTGACATTTTAGATAATTTTGACTAAGTGGCTTCAGAAGTTAACTATTCGGGGGTGGTCTTGTCACAGGGATTACATTTCTTTAAACTGCTTATGAAATACAGGCGAGGCTGGAATTCATTTTTGAGTGGGAAGTTAGGCAGTACTCAGAGGGAGGGGGAAAGAAAGAGAATTAAGAAAGGAAAACTCTGAAGGCATAAAAATCATAAAATGTATCCATGAACAAAAATTATCAAAACCGAAACGGAAACAACTTGGCGAGATTTCAGCGCTAATAGAGTTAGAAAGAAAATCCATAGTACCTTTCCTCGTAAAAAACAATGTTTACAGGAAATCAAACATGGTAGGAAGCCTAAATAACAAGAAATAAATACACAAATAATTTTTTTATTAAAAAATTGAAAAGAAAGCTTATTAAGTCGAAGTGGATTAGAAAATTTTCTGGGTGCCCAGAAAATTAGAGATTGAAATAATCAAAAGCAAATGGAGAGTATTTTCTAGTCTTCCAAACGAACCCAGAAAATGACTGTCGATGGTCATAAATTGGCATTAGGCAAGAAGACGTATTTTAATTAAGGAAAAAAAAAATTGGCATGCTAATTCTTGTACGTTTTTTTCAGCATATTTTTCCATTTTCTTGTCCACGTCTCATTTTCTTTTTCTTCCTTTAAGATTTTCTTTCATTTTCTTATCATGAATCCATCCTCTTGCGGTGAGTATTTTTTTTTTTAATGAAAATTTGGCAATATTTTTCTACCACTTTTTCAGTTTATACTTTATAGCACGTGACACTAGTCCTGTAAAAGAAAGAAATATAAGGAAATTTCAGGGATTTTGTCTAACACAAAAAAAGAAAAAAAATTGGGATTCGGTAATTTTCCCTTTCCCAGAAAAATCTGCATTACATAATTTTGGCAACAACCCGCACCCACAAAGGAAAATCTGCATTTGGTTCTTCAACGCGAAGATCAAAAATTTTAGAAAGGAAAGATTGACATCAAAGAGAGGCAAAATCAGCATTAGTGGATTACAACATAAATCACACACATTGTAGGCAGAAATACAATAGCTAGGGCTGTGAATACAGCCTTTTCATTCACGTACATTAAAGGCAGATATGCAATAGCTAGAGCTATCGAACTGCCTATTTATTTAAGGAAAAGATACAGGGACCTACTAAGTTAAGTAGTTTTCTGGGGAGTCCATATAACATTATCCGCAGGACTGAAGTGGCAAACTGGAGCAGTTCCTCGCTCAATTTTGAGTGTTCGGAAGGCTAGATGGTCTACATCCCAATCTGATGTATCTGAGTGGCACACGGCGATTGCTTTGACTCTAGTCCCATCAGAACCTTCCAAGGGCACAAAATAAGCCCTAGTCGACCCACCTCCTTGATGACAATGAAAGAGAACGTAAGGGTAATGTGTCTGGTGGCATGCCATCACCTCATCTGATATCTTCTTTACTCCAGGTGCTATTGTATATGTCTGCAACTTGGTTTCTTTCTCCACCTCAGTTGAGTAGGCCCTAACATTTTTCCCAAGTTTGGAATTGACGTAATCAACCATGGATTCCAATGAAGTTGCACAATGTTTTTCCTCCCCTTTAGTCGTTGGAGGTTCTTGACAATGATGAATGGCACCTTTTATAATCTTAGCTTCCTTGGACTCAGGTTCAATAGAAAACATCTTCAATATCTCTGGCACCTTTTTTAACGAAAATGGTATTTTATCCGCAACTTCACGAGGAATGAGGGCAGTGGAGTATGGGCTCTTTGTGAAGAGCATCTCCAATTTTTTTCCAGGATGCAAGTCATTTTCGGAGAAGAACATGAACTTACATGAGTCATCCCGTGAATGAGCCTCAATGGCACTACGTCGCCACAAAAGGATTTGAGAGTTTGGGTCATCATGTAGTTGATCAGCCATGGGAGTAGCATGCCGCCAAAAAAGGATTTGAGTGTTTGGGTCATCATGTAGTTGATCAACAGTGGTAGTAGCACTCCGCCATAAAAGGATTTGAGAGTTTGGGTCATCATGCAATTGATCAGCCGAGGTAGCACGCCGCCAAATAAGAATTTGAGAGTTTGGGTCTTTATGCAGTTGATCAGCCGAGGTAGCAGCATGCCGCCATAAAAGGATTTGAGAGTTTGGGTCATCATGTAGTTGATCAACAATGGTAGTAGCACTCCGCCATAAAAGGATTTGAGAGTTTGGGTCATCATGCAATTGATCAATTGTGGTAGCAGCATGCCGCCATAAAAGGATTTGAGTGTTTGGGTCATCATGTAGTTGATCAGTTGAGGTAGCAGCATGCCGCCATAAAAGGATTTGAGAGTTTGGGTCATTGTAGATAGCCTTTTCCATGTTTCCTGTGATCACATAAACTATTCAAGTTTAACCAACATTGTTTATGAAAGAAAACTTGGAATCTATCACTTGTAGTTATTTATTCAATATAACTATTAAAATTGCAAATAAGATTTTTCTCAAATTTCTATACTAACCAGCGCTTAGAAGATCTTTGACGGCTTTTGGCATTGTAGTATTGGGAAGCATGGATTTCCAGTAAAGNTAAATTTGAAAATATATTTTTTATATAAAAATTATAAGAATATAAAATAGATGATCATAATTGATTTTAAATAGTGATTCTAATTTAATCATTTTTTATCATGTTTTTTGTAAGTTAACAATACAAAAACTATGTAATATTACATAGATAATCATTAAAATACTTTTTGTGAAGTGTTTGTTATCAAAAGTATATAAATNTTTGTGAAGTGTTTGCTATCAAAAGTATATAAATCAAGTTACATGTGTAAACTTTAGACTTCACTGAGGATGTATCACATAAAAATTCTAATTTGGAATATGTTTACTCATCTTATCAAAAAATTAGGCGTATAGTGTTATAAACAAAATCATAAAATTTCAGCAACTAATAGATCAAAGGTTTAAAATGATGAAAAAAATATATGAAAGAAGGTAATAACTATAGCAGCGTAAATCTTATGTATAGAGGGAAAATGATGATACTTGCACATGATGACAGGAATCTCCCACTACATTAATCCAAAAATATGAGAATAATAAGAGTATTGCGAATGATTGCAACAAACATTTCTCAAATATAGAAAGATTTTGTCTGGGGAAGAGTATTGAAAAAAAAGAAGATAATTTCTATTAATCAAAAAAGATAAGTTTGCAATTTTATTTTAATTAATGAGTATTTTATTCTTAAAAAAGAGAAGAATATTTTTTGCAACCCATGTTTTTATATATAGTATTCCATCCCCAACACATTATGGTCATACTCAAATAATTTAAGGGTAGTTCTAACTACTCCATCTTAAAAGTAAATAACTTTATATCTTATTTTGATTAGAGAAGCTGCAGGTTGAGATGGGATTTTATATATTAGTTTAAGGGCAACACGTGATGCATCATGTGTCGATTTAGTAAATAACTTTATATTTTATTTTGATTAGAGAAGCTGCAGGTTGAGATGGGATTTTATATATTAGTTTAAGGGCAACACGTGATGCACTAATTACCGCGACTGATCAACTCCATGATGAGTAGCGTGGTGCATCACGTGTTGTCGTCCTTAAACTTAATACATTTCATCTCAATCTGCAGCTTCTCTAATCAAAGTCAGATGAAGTTATATTATTACTCCTAATATTACTTTTAAAATGGAGTAGTATAGAACTATCCATAATTTAAATGCTAATGTAGATATCATGAAAGATTGCTAAAAGATTTGGTGGTTTAGACATTAAATTCATCATGTGTTGTCGTCCTTACACTAATATATTCCATCTCAATCTGCAGCTTCTCTAATCAAAGTCGGATGAAGTTATATTATTACTCCTAATATTACTTTTAAAATGGAGTAGTATAGAACTATCCATAATTTAAATGCTAATGTAGATGTCATGAAAGATTGCTGAAAGATTTGGTGGTTTAGAAATTAAATTTTAAATTCATCATGTAACACACAAGGTTGTCTAATTTTTTCTTTTTTTCATATGGCCTCAGAGTTATATTTAATCCTCTTAAATTTCAAGTATGTTACAATCTTCATATGATTAATTTAATTGATCAAATATCCTCATTCATATGATGATTCCTATAGTGGTTGCTGCAGGAAGTGGAGATAAAAGCTTACAGTAACACGTGATATAAATTTTTAAATAGTTTTATGTCGCTTCAATTCCAGCTGTGGAGTCATTAAAGAGAATTATAATAAATGGCTGGTACACGGGAATATCGAGGGATCTTAATTTGAAGAATTATTATTTGGTATATTGGCCGTAAATAGTTAGTTATTTATATAAATGGCTGAAGTTTTATAATTTTTTTTATAATAAGTCAAATTTAAGTTATTAATATTTTTAAATTATCTACAAATTTTAATTTAAGATGTTTTTAAATTCGAAAATATATTTTTCATATAAAATCATATGAACATAAAACAAATAGTCCGGATTGATTTTAAATAGTGATTCTAATTTAATCATTTTTTATCATTTTCTTTTTGTAAGTTAACAATAAAAAAAATATTTAATATTACATAGATTATCATTAAAATAGTTTTTGTGAAGTGTTTATTATCAAAAGTATATAAATCAAGTCACTTGTGTAAACTTTAAACTCCACTAACAATGTATCACATAAAAAAATTAATTAGAATATATTTTACTTGTCTTCTCAAAAAAAAAAAAATTAGACGTATAGTGTTGTTGCAATAGAAGAATTTAACAATGAGTACACTCAATTAACAAATACCATATAGAAAGCACGAGGGTTTTCATAATAAATGCATTTTGTCACATTGCATTAACCCTAAGCACACAAATCATATCCATTATAATTTTTTTTTATGTAAATCACGATCATTGAGCACAGAAATCAGGATCATATCTTTGATAAACACAAAATAGATATTATGTACCACAAACTAGAAAGAATATATAATTATCTTATGAATTCACCATCTGCGATGATTAACGTGCGTTAGACTTCATTGGTGATGTACCACATAAAAGTTTTAATTTGAATATGTTTTATTTGTCTTATCAAAAAATTAGATGTATAGTGTTATACACAAAATCATGAAATTTCAGCCTTTTGTGCAATGTTATTTTTTACCACCAATATTTCAAATAACAGCTCTTTTTTTTTTTTTTTATAGAAAGATGTCATCTTATTAAGAATCAAAAGCAAGTACATCTAAAAAAAAAATTGGAGAATCTTCCAACCAAATTGTCTCTATGAGATGAAATTTTCTAAATTGAGCAAGCCTATGAGCCACCCCGTTAACAATCCTAGGAATCCAATGGAAGCTAACTGATCTAAAGGAAGTGACAAGTTAATGGATATAAAAAAGAACCACACCTAAATCTGAAAACATAGACTGATCTGTGGTGAGTGCATGAAAAATATCCTTAGCATCCCCTTCCACATATAGGTCCTGAAATCCCAAATAGCAGCTCTTTAATTAATAGATCAAAAGGTTTAAAATGATGAAAAAAAATATGAAAGAAGGTAATAACTATAGCGTAAATCTTACGTATGAAGGGAAAATGATGATACTTGCACATGATGGGAGGAATCTCCCACTACACTAATCTAAAAATATGAGAATAATAAGAGTATCGGGAATGATTGCAACAAATATTTTCTCAAATATAGAAAGATTTTGTCTGGGGAAGAGTATTGAAAAAATATATATATAATTTCTATTTATCAAAAAAGATAAGTTTGCAATTTTATTTTAATTAATAAGAGTATTTTATTCTAAAAAGAGAAGAATATTTTTTGCAACCCATGTTTTTATATAGAGTATTCCGTCCCTAACACATTATGGTCAACTCCATGATGGAGTAGGTATAGTGCATGATGTTTGTGTTCTTTAAATTAATATATTCCATCTCAATCTACAACTTCAAAGTCAGATAAAGTTATACTATTACTCCTAATATCACTTTTAAAATAGAGTAGTATAGAATTATCCACAATTTAAATGCCAATGTAGATCTCAAGAAAATATTGCTAAAAGCGTTGGTGGTTCAGAAATTAAATTTTAAATTCATCATGTAACACACGAGGTTGTCTAAAATAATTTCATAACTGAGATATAGCTCAAGTTCTCATGTATAATATTTTTAATTGATACACAGCATAAGGATCAAATACCGAAGAGCTGAATAAAAGTTTAAGCTTTTTCCACCATTATCTTATATTGCAACCTTTACAGGTTCAAGCTGTAAGTTAAGCCAAGCAGAAGTAGGTGGCTGCAAAATTTTCTACTTTCTGTTTAGTGAACAGTCCTAATAATATTTTTTGATGATGACCTATTTTTTCAAAAAATAATCAAAAGAAATTTAACAAAGCATAACCTCATTTATACCATGTGCTGAAATTTTAATTTAATTGAGAAAGTGGGGGTGAAAAGATTTGATCTTCTGACCATTTAGTCAAAGAGACTATGATACTCAAAAACTGATTCAACATAAAAGCTTAAGCTGATAGGTGAATGTCCATAAATAGATTTATATCTAACAAGAACTAATGTACATGGTATCCTAATGTAAAGAAAGAGTTATACCTTAATTTAGTGTAATTTTAGGATTAAATTAGGGTAATATTATTTCAGTAAACTTGAATATTTAAGTTTGAGACTTTTACTTATAAGTTAAATTTAATGATTTGTGCTTCATTCTCTATGTTTTATTCTTTGTGAATTTTTAAGTTTAAAAAATACTTCGATTTAACTGGTTTGACCGACCGTCTAACCGATAAAATCGATCATATTTTGTTACATTGATTTATTCATCGATCTAATTTTTAAAATATTATTCCAAAGAAAGAAGGGAGTAAGTAACTAAAGTACATGGTATCCTAATGTAAAGGGAGAGTTATACCTTAATTTAGTGTAATTTTGGGATGAAATTGGGGTAATATTATTTCAGCAAACTTGGATAAAAGGGGACTGTAATTTTCCCTTTACCATTACATTATTATGACTCCGAAAGCGTTGTGGGCAATCTACTTTTTTCAGCTGGTATAGAGTAGGGCAACCCATTACCCACGTGACCTTTCCGCAATGGTGGCTTTAAAATTAAAGTGAGAAGAGAGCTATTATAGTTCCACTCCTTCATTTTGGTTACACGAGGGCATAGGAATTTATCCCTTTTAGTAGTGGTAGCAAAACGCTCAAACGGCACAATCAGTCAATGATGTTGTTGCATATTGATAAGGCAAGACAGATGGTAGATCCCATTACCGAAAATGGTATACTGGTTAAAGTGTATAAATAATAGAGTCAATAAATAATTGTTTTTTTTTTGTTTGTTTTTATTGTTGTGTAATACTTATAGGGTATAATAAATCGCATAGATATTCTTGTAGTATTTGGCGGTGAGTGCAGAGTGCAGACGGACATTAGCAAAAAAAATAACAAGTGAGTGCCGATGGATAAATCTAGGCATATGTGATTCTTGCTTCTTCTTTTTTTGTATAAATAATAGAGTCAATAAATAATTATCCGTGGGAGAGTCTGAATTAGAGTTATTGGGTAAAGATGCATGTAGAGAAGTGACAGAGATAGTTGTGTTTGAATTAGAAAATAATGGTTGAGATGAAAATGAGGTTGGAGAAATAAGATTTAAATTTTAATTGGATAAAGGTAAGGAATGATGAGTCAGGTAAGGATGCATGTGGTAAATGGGAATTGGTTGTATTATTTGAATTGGTAGGGGATTGATGAGATAAAAATATGTGATTGCTTGCAAGTTGAGGAAGAGATATGGGTGAATAGGGGATGGAATTTCAGTAAGATGAAGATATGTGATTACTATTTGGTGCAGACGGACATTAGCAAAAACAAAAACAAAAAAGTGCAGATGGATAATATGTGATTCTTGCTTTTTTTTGTATACTATATTCTTATACTTCTTTAATTTTATAATTATATTCTATTAAGATTTAATTTTTGTTGTTACATATTAGGATTTAATTTTAAATTATTGATAATGTAAAAGAATTATAAATTATTCAACCGTGTGTTAATGTTATTTACTATTAACAAAATATCTTAATTATTTTGGGCTGCAGTTTTATTTNAAAAAAAAAAAGTGAGTGCAGATGGATAATATGTGATTCTTGCTTTTTTTTTTGTTTTTGTTTTTTATGTATACTATATTCTCATACTTCTTTAATTTTATAATTATATTCTATTAAGATTTAATTTTTGTTGTTACATATTAGGATTTAATTTCAAAGATATCATATTGCCAAAGAATTTTTCATAAGGATTTTGTTTTTGTTTTTAATGTTATTTATATTTGTATGAATTTTAGTATGTATTTAATTTGAAGTTTTCAAACATTTTTAATTTTTTTTCAGCTCAGGATCTAATGTGTAACATGTAAGAATTATCTAATTTGGCTCACGTGTGGAAAATATTTCACAAGCTTAAATTTAGATGATTGACAAAATTATGCCCAAAATTTTAAATCAGTTATGACAATTCAAGGTTGACTATATAATGAAAGTCTATAACAGAAATTAAGTTTGATTTTCTTTGATGCAAGGAAATCATTAAAGCTAATATTTTACGAAGCAGTCAATGGATTAGCAAAAAAAATAAAGCGAGTACACATGCATTATCATATATTGCAACATAAGAAACAATAAAGATACAAATTTTCTTATGCAATATTCCACAATCTGTGTAGAAAAATCTGAAGTCAACTGATCTGACTTACACTTTCTTCTATTCAAATAAGAATTTGCCACATACATATTGTAGAAAATATAGGAAAACACCATTATGGATTACAACATACATCACATACATTGAAGGCAGATAAGCAATAACTAGTGCTATGAACAGCCTTTTCATTCACGTACATCACAGGCAGATATACAATAGCTAGAGCTATCGAACTGCCTATTTATTTAAGGATAAGATAGAGGGGCCTACTAAGTTAAATAGTCTTTTAGGGAATCCATATAAGATTATTATCATGACTAAAGTGGCAAACCGGAGCAGTTCCTGGCTCGATTTTGAGTGTTCGGAAGGCCAAATGGTCTACATCCCAATTTGATGTGTCTGAGTGGCACACAGCAATTGCTTTGACTCTAGTCCCATCATAACCTTCCAAGGGCACAAAATAAGCCTGGACGACCCATCTACTTGATGACAATGAAAGACAACATATGGGTAATGTGTTTGGTGGCATGCCATCACCTCATCTGATATCTTCTTTACTCCATGTGCTATTGTATATGTATGCAACTTGGTTTCTTTCTCCACCTCAGTTGAGTAGGCCTTAACGTTTTTACCAAGTTTGGAAGTGACGTAATCAACCATGGATTCCAATGAAGTTGCACAATGCTTTTCCTCACCTTTAGTGGTTGGAGGTTCTTGACAATGATAAATGGCACCTTTTATAATCTTAGCTTCCTTGGACTCAGGTTCAATAGAAAACATCTTCAATATCTCTAGCACCTTTTTTAACGAAAATGGTATTGTATCTGCAACTTCACGAGGAATGAGAGCAGTGGAGTATGGGCTCTTTGTGAAGAACATCTCCAATTTTTTTTCATGATGCAAGTCATTTTCAGAGAAGAACATGAACTTACATGAGTCTCAATGACACCATGTCGTCAAAAAAAGACTTGAGAGTTTGGCTCATCATGCAGTTGATCATTGAAAGAAATAAAAGAGAATTTTAAAGGCAAGAAACACGTTGCAAAGACCAACTTAATATAGAGATCGGAGAGGGGAACGAATAAGATAGAGAGAACATCTTTTGGAAAGAAGGACAGTGTTAACTTGATAAATTGTATTTTTAAAAGCATAAATAAACAAGGGCAAGATATTATAGTAGAACTTTCTGCATTTCCACTTTCTTTTATATAAAATTTCTCATTTCTGCAGAATTTTGTTACTTAAGCAAAAAAGATCTCGCTCCTTTCTCATGAGCAAGTGTGCCCTTCTCTCACAGTCACACTCGCTATTTCACTCTAGTACTTACAAGACACTCACTTTTAGGCACTAGGACACCTGATGCCTATTTATAGCTAGGTTTTTATGTCAGCTTAATTAACCGACTTTAACATCTCAATTTCTATAGATTTTACAGTTTGTGATTTCTATATATTTTATTGTTAAATTATGTACTTGTGTGAGAGGTATTTTGGATGAGAGCCTTTTAGAGTGAATTAGTGCTGATAATTTATCTATCTCTATCTCTATGTATTTCTATTCCTCTTACGCATAATAGAGATACACAAATATAGAGATATATAAAATATCAGCACTAGTTCACTATAAAAATTTACCTATCTTTGGTCCCGCCATTGGTGGAGATACATATAGATAGAGATATCAATGGCCGGACCAAAATTTATGTTAAAGTGAAGCAGAAAAGGAAAAAAGAATCAGAATTAACTATCTTGTGTTGCTATGATCTCTAAACAATTTTTATTTAAAATCAAATTAACTTAAAAATTTTGAAAACTCCTATTCACTAACTTCTAGGAGTATTTCTTGTGACTCTCAATTCCAAACAGTCATAATTTCACTTCATTGAAAATCATTTTAGAAGGAATGTGTTTCTTTTTTTTTTTTTTTNAGCAAAACGCTTAAACGGCACAATCAGTCAATGATGTTGTTGCATATTGATAAGGCAAGACAGATGGTAGATCCCATTACTGAAAATGGTATACTGTGTATAAATAATAGAGTCAATAAATAATTGTTTTTTTTGTTTGTTTTTATTGTTGTGTAATACTTATAGGGTATAATAAATCGCATAGATATTCTTGTAGTATTTGGCGGTAAGTGCAGAGTGCAGACGGACATTAGCAAAAAAAATAACAAGTGAGTGCCGATGGATAAATACAGGCGAGGCTGGAATTCATTTTTGAGTGGGAAGTTAGGCAGTACTCAGAGGGAGGGGGAAAGAAAGAGAATTAAGAAAGGAAAACTCTGAAGGCATAAAAATCATAAAATGTATCCATGAACAAAAATTATCAAAACCGAAACGGAAACAACTTGGCGAGATTTCAGAGCTAATAGAGTTAGAAAGAAAATCCATATTACCTTTCCTCCAAAAAAACAATGTTTACAGGAAATCAAACATGGTAGGAAGCCTAAATCACAAGAAATAAATACACAAATAAATTTTTTATTAAAAAATTGAAAAGAAAGCTTATTAAGTCGAAGTGGATTAGAAAATTTTCTGGGTGCCCAGAAAATTAGAGATTGAAATCATCAAAACCAAATGGAGAGTATTTTCTAGTCTTCCAAACGAACCCAGAAAATGACTGTCGATGGTCACAAATTGGCATTAGGCAAGAAGACGTATTATAATTAAGGAAAAAAAAAAATTGGCATGCTAATTCTTGTACCTTTTTTTCAGCATATTTTTCCATTTTCTTGTCCACGTCTCATTTTCTTTTTCTTCCTTTAAGATTTTCTTTCATTTTCTTATCATGAATCCATCCTCTTGCGGTGAGTATTTTTTTTCTTAATGAAAATTTGGCAATATTTTTCTACCACTTTTTCAGTTTATACTTTATAGCACGTGACACTAGTCCTGTAAAAGAAAGAAATATAAGGAAATTTCAGGGATTTTGTCTAAAAAAAAAAAAAAAAAAAAAAAAAAAATTGGGATTCGGTAATTTTCCCTTTCCCAGAAAAATCTGCATTACATAATTTTGGCAACAACCCACACCCACAAAGGAAAATCTGCATTTGGTTCTTCAACGCGAAGATAAAAAATTTTAGAAAGGAAAGATTGACATCAAAGAGAGGCAAAATCAGCATTAGTGGATCACAACATAAATCACACACATTGTAGGCAGAAATACAATCGCTAGGGCTGTGAATACAGCCTTTTCATTCACGTACATTAAAGGCAGATATGCAATAGCTAGAGCTATCGAACTGCCTATTTATTTAAGGAAAAGATACAGGGGCCTACTAAGTTAAGTAGTTTTCTGGGGAGTCCATATAACATTATCCGCAGGACTGAAGTGGCAAACTGGAGCAGTTCCTCGCTCAATTTTGAGTGTTCGGAAGGCAAGATGGTCTACATCCCAATCTGATGTATCTGAGTGGCACACGGCGATTGCTTTGACTCTAGTCCCATCAGAACCTTCCAAGGGCACAAAATAAGCCCTAGTCGACCCACCTCCTTGATGACAATGAAAGAGAACATAAGGGTAATGTGTCTGGTGGCATGCCATCACCTCATCTGATATCTTCTTTACTCCAGGTGCTATTGTATATGTCTGCAACTTGGTTTCTTTCTCCACCTCAGTTGAGTAGGCCCTAACATTTTTCCCAAGTTTGGAATTGACGTAATCAACCATGGATTCCAATGAAGTTGCACAATGTTTTTCCTCCCCTTTAGTCGTTGGAGGTTCTTGACAATGATGAATGGCACCTTTTATAATCTTAGCTTCCTTGGACTCAGGTTCAATAGAAAACATCTTCAATATCTCTGGCACCTTTTTTAACGAAAATGGTATTGTATCCGCAACTTCACGAGGAATGAGGGCAGTGGAGTATGGGCTCTTTGTGAAGAGCATCTCCAATTTTTTTCCAGGATGCAAGTCATTTTCGGAGAAGAACATGAACTTACATGAGTCATCCCGTGAATGAGCCTCAATGGCACTACGTCGCCAGAAAAGGATTTGAGAGTTTGGGTCATCATGCAGTTGATCAGCCATGGGAGTAGCATGCCGCCAAAAAAGGATTTGAGTGTTTGGGTTGTCATGCAATTGATCTGCAGTATGCCGCCAAAAAAGGATTTGAGCATTTGGATCATTATGCAATTGTTCAGTCGTAGTAGCAGTATGCCGCCATAAAAGGATTTGACCATTTGGATCATCATGGAGTTGATCAACCGCAGTAGCAGCAAGCCGCCAAAAAAGAATTTGAGAGTTTGGGTCATCATGCAGTTGATCAGTTGTGATAGTAGTAGCACGCCGCCAAAAAAGGATTTGAGTGTTTGAGTCATCATGCAATTGATCAGCTGTGGTAGCAGCATGCCGCCAAAAAAGGATTTGAGCATTTGGGTCGTCATGCAATTGATTAGCTGCAATAGAAGTGCGCCGCCAAAAAAGAATTTGAGAGTTTGGGTCTTTATGCAGTTGATCAGCCGAGGTAGCAGCATGCCGCCAGAAAAGGATTTGAGAGTTTGGGTCATCATGTAGTTGATCAACAGTGGTAGTAGCACTCTGCCAGAAAAGGATTTGAGAGTTTGGGTCATCATGCAATTGATCAGCCGAGGTAGCACGCCGCCAAAAAAGGATTTGAGAGTTTGGGTCTTTATGCAGTTGATCAGCCGAGGTAGCAGCATGCCGCCAGAAAAGGATTTGAGAGTTTGGGTCATCATGTAGTTGATCAACAGTGGTAGTAGCACTCCGCCAGAAAAGGATTTGAGAGTTTGGGTCATCATGCAATTGATCAGCCGAGGTAGCACGCCGCCAAAAAAGGATTTGAGAGTTTGGGTCTTTATGCAGTTGATCAGCCGAGGTAGCAGCATGCCGCCAGAAAAGGATTTGAGAGTTTGGGTCATCATGTAGTTGATCAACAGTGGTAGTAGCACTCCGCCAGAAAAGGATTTGAGAGTTTGGGTCATCATGCAATTGATCAGCCGAGGTAGCACGCCGCCAAAAAAGGATTTGAGAGTTTGGGTCTTTATGTAGTTGATCAGTTGAGGTTGCAACACGCCGCCAAAAAAGGATTTGAGAGTTTGGGTCATCATGCAATTGATCAATTGTGGTAGCAGCATGCCGCCAAAAAAGGATTTGAGTGTTTGGGTCATCATGTAGTTGATCAGCTGAGGTAGCAGCATGCCGCCAGAACAGGATTTGAGAGTTTGGGTCATCGTAGATAGCCTTTTCCATGTTTCCTGTGATCACAGAAACTATTCAAGTTTAACCAACATTGTTTATGAAAGAAAACTTGGAATCTATCACTCGTAGTTATTTATTCAATATAACTATTAAAATTGCAAATAAGATTTTTCTCAAATTTCTATACTAACCAGCGCTTAGAAGATCTTTGACGGCTTTTGGCATTGTAGTATTGGGAAGCATGGATTTCCAGTAAAGTTCAGGAGGTAAAGCAGCATTGATTACCACCGGCGCAAGCTGCATTGCAATACAAAATCCAATAGTTTAGTTAATAATAATATCAACGACATGGAAATTGTCCAAATAAGGAAACGAAGAAGTCAAGATTTAAAGTTGACAAAAAAATAATAATCTGGAAGTTGAAGCTCACAATGAGAAAAATAAACATGGTTAGGCGATGAAGCTTCATGCTGGAGCGAGGAAGCAGCAAAATGGCGGTAGATGATAAGGAAGAGAACAGTAAGGTTGAGATGGATGGCATTGTAGTATTGGGAAGCATGGATTTCCAGTAAAGTTCAGGAAGTAAAGCAGCATTGATTACCACCGGCGCAAGCTGCATTGCAATACAAAATCCAATAGTTTAGTTAATAATAATATCAACGACATGGAAATTGTCCAAATAAGGAAATGAAGAAGTCAAGATTTAAAGTTGACAAAAAAATAATAATCTGGAAGTTGAAGCTCACAATGAGAAAAATAAACATGGTTAGGCGATGAAGCTTCATGCTGGAGCGAGGAAGCAGTAAAATGGCGGTAGATGATAAGGAAGAGAACAGTAAGGTTGAGATGGAATAAGGAGGAAGCTGGCTTTCCATATTTATATACACAGAAAAATGATGATACTTGTACATGATTATAATAATAAGAGTATCGGGATGAGTAGCGTAGTGCAATTTTATCAAAAAAGATAAGTTTGCAATTTTATTTTAATTAATAAGAGTATTTTATTCTAAAAAAAGAGAAGAATATTTTTTGCAACACATCTTTTTATATATATATAGTATTCCATCCCCCAACACATTATGGGCATACTCAAATAATTTAATGGTAGTTCTAATTTTTCCATTTTAAAAATAACATTGAAAAAATAGTATAACTTTATCTTATTCTAATTAAAGAAGTTGCAGGTTGAGATGAAATTTTATATATTAGTTTAAGGGCAACACGTGATGCATCATGTGTCGTGGGGCATCATGTCATGTGTCGTCGTCCTTAAACTAATATATTCCATCTTAATCTGCAGCTTCTCTAATCAAAGTCGGATAAAGTTATACTGTTACTCCTAATAGTATAGAACTATCCATAACTTAAATGCTAATGTAGATATCAAGAAAAGATTGCTAAAAGGTTTGTTTAAGGGCAACACGTGATGCATTAACTGCGGCTGCTAACTCCATGATTGAGTTGCATCATGGTGCATCATGTGTTGTCGTCCTTACACTAATATATTCCATCTCAGATTCTCAATCTGTAGCTTCTCTAATCAAAGTCAGATGAAGTTATATTATTACTCCTAATATCACTTTTAAAATAGAGTAGTATACAACTATCCATAATTTAAATGCTAATGTAGATATCAAGAAAATATTGCTAAAAGATTTGGTGGTTCAGAAATTAAATTTTAAACTCATCATGTAACACACGAGGTTGTCTAAAATAATTTCATGACTGAGATACAGCTCAAGTTCTCATGTATAATATTTTTAATTGATACACAGCATAAGGATCAAGTACCGAAGAGCTGAATAAAAGTTTAAGCTTTTTCCACCATTATCTTATATTGCAACCTTTACAGGTTCAAGCTGTAAGTTAAGCCAAGCAGAAGTAGGTGGCTGCAAAATTTTCTACTGTCTGTTTAGTGAACAGTCCTAATAATATTTTTTGATGATGACCTATATTTTCAAAAAATAATCAAAAGAAACTTTTCTTAATAAGTTATATTCTACCAAATAAGAGATATATGTATTTTTATAGGTGAGTGATAATACCTAGTAAAATTACTTTGACGTGGGGGGATAATTAGAGATGTGTTCAGATACAACTGAGTCTTATTAAGATTAGTCCATGTGAAGGTGGCAAAAGGGGTAAACCCCCATAACAATTTTTTGTTTTGTTTCATATGGCCACACGAGGTTGTCTAAATTATTATCTTTTTTCTTTTTCTTTTTTTTATATGGCCTCAGAGCTATATTTAATCCCCTTAAATTTCAAACTTTTTTTTTTTTTCATATGGCCTCAGAGCTATATTTAATCCTCTTAAATTTCAAGTATGTTACAATCCTCGTATATGAGCATTCGAAATGTGTATTTTAAAGATACCAAGGTTTATTACCAGCTATCATAATATAAAAGCGCATTATAAGATTTTAGTTTTAAAATAAATTTAGTTGTATTATAAGTTTGCCTTATTGTTAGAATTTTCAGCTAGTTTGGAACGTAAAACTTAATTTTTAGAACTAATGACTTTATTTATAAATGAATTTTTCTATGTTGTGTGGTATATTTGAAATGATATATGTATTATGTAATGTGGAAGATTGATTAATTTAATTGATCAAATATCCTCATTCATATGATGATTCCTGTAGTGGTTGCTGTAGGAAGTGGAGATAAAAGCTTACAGTAACACGTGATATAAACTTTTAAATAGTTTTATGTCGCTTCAATTCCAGCTGTGGAGCCATTAAAGAGAATTATAATAAATGGCTGGTACACAGGAATATCGAGGGATCTTAATTTGAAGAATTATTATTTGGTACATCGGCCCGTAAACAATTAGTTATTTATATAAATAGCTGAAGTTTTATAATTTTTTTTATAATAAGTCAAATTTAAGTTATTAATATTTTTAAATTATCTACAAATTTTAATTTAAGATGTTTTTAAATTCGAAAATATATTTTTCATATAAAATCATATGAACATAAAACAAATAGTCCGGATTGATTTTAAATAGTGATTCTAATTTAATCATTTTTTATCATTTTTTTTTTTTAGTTAACAATAAAAAAATATTTAATATTACATAGATTATCATTAAAATAGTTTTTGTGAAGTGTTTATTATCAAAAGTATATAAATCAAGTCACTTGTGTAAACTTTAAACTCCACTAACAATGTATCACATAAAAAAATTAATTAGAATATATTTTACTTGTCTTCTCAAAAAAAAAAAAATTAGACGTATAGTGTTGTTGCAATAGAAGAATTTAACAATGAGTACACTCAATTAACAAATACCATATAGAAAGCACGAGGGTTTTCATAATAAATGCATTTTGTCACATTGCATTAACCCTAAGCACACAAATCATATCCATTATAATTTTTTTTTATGTAAATCACGATCATTGAGCACAGAAATCAGGATCATATCTTTGATAAACACAAAATAGATATTATGTACCACAAACTAGAAAGAATATATAATTATCTTATGAATTCACCATCTGCGATGATTAACGTGCGTTAGACTTCATTGGTGATGTACCACATAAAAGTTTTAATTTGAATATGTTTTATTTGTCTTATCAAAAAATTAGATGTATAGTGTTATACACAAAATCATGAAATTTCAGCCTTTTGTGCAATGTTATTTTTTACCACCAATATTTCAAATAACAGCTCTTTTTTTTTTTTTTTTTAGAAAGATGTCATCTTATTAAGAATCAAAAGCAAGTACATCTAAAAAAAAAATTGGAGAATCTTCCAACCAAATTGTCTCTATGAGATGAAATTTTCTAAATTGAGCAAGCCTATGAGCCACCCCGTTAACAATCCTAGGAATCCAATGGAAGCTAACTGATCTAAAGGAAGTGACAAGTTAATGGATATAAAAAAGAACCACACCTAAACCTGAAAACATAGACTGATCTGTGGTGAGTGCATGAAAAATATCCTTAGCATCCCCTTCCACATATAGGTCTTGAAATCCCAAATAGCAGCTCTTTAATTAATAGATCAAAAGGTTTAAAATGATGAAAAAAATATGAAAGAAGGTAATAACTATAGCGTAAATCTTACATATCAAAAGGGAAAATGATGATACTTGCACATGATGGGAGGAATCTCCCACTACATTAATCTAAAAATATGAGAATAATAAGAGTATCGGGAATGATTGCAACAAACATTTTCTCAAATATAGAAAGATTTTGTCTGGGGAAGAGTATTGAAAAAATATATATATAATTTCTATTTATCAAAAAAGATAAGTTTGCAATTTTATTTTAATTAATAAGAGTATTTTATTCTAAAAAAAAAAAAAAGAGAAGAATATTTTTTGCAACCCATGTTTTTATATAGAGTATTCCGTCCCTAACACATTATGGTCAACTCCATGATGGAGTAGGTATAGTGCATGATGTTTGTGTTCTTTAAATTAATATATTCCATCTCAATCTACAGCTTCAAAGTCAGATAAAGTTATACTATTACTCCTAATATCACTTTTAAAATAGAGTAGTATAGAATTATCCACAATTTAAATGCCAATGTAGATCTCAAGAAAATATTGCTAAAAGCGTTGGTGGTTCAGAAATTAAATTTTAAATTCATCATGTAACACACGAGGTTGTCTAAAATAATTTCATAACTGAGATATAGCTCAAGTTCTCATGTATAATATTTTTAATTGATACACAGCATAAGGATCAAATACCGAAGAGCTGAATAAAAGTTTAAGCTTTTTCCACCATTATCTTATATTGCAACCTTTACAGGTTCAAGCTGTAAGTTAAGCCAAGCAGAAGTAGGTGGCTGCAAAATTTTCTACTTTCTGTTTAGTGAACAGTCCTAATAATATTTTTTGATGATGATCTATTTTTTCAAAAAATAATCAAAAGAAATTGAATAAAGTATAAGCTCATTTATACCATATGCTAAAATTTTAATTTAATTGAGAAAGTGGGGGCGAAAAGATTTGATCTTCTGACCATTTAGTCAAAGAGACTATGATACTCAAAAATTGATTCAACATAAAAGCTTAAGCTGATAGGTGAAGGTCTATAAATAGATTTATATCTAACAAGAACTAATGTACATGGTATCCTAATGTAAAGAAAGAGTTATACCTTAATTTAGTGTAATTTTAGGATTAAATTAGGGTAATATTATTTCAGTAAACTTGAATATTTAAGTTTGAGATTTTTACTTATGAGTTAAATTTGATGATTTGAGCTTCATTCTCCATGTTTTATTGTTTGTAAATTTTTAAGTTTAAAAAAAACTTTGATTTAACCGGTTTGACCGACCGTCTAACCGGTACAATCGATCATTTTTTGTCACATTAATTTATTCATCGGTCTAATTTTTAAAACATTATTCCAAAGGAAGAAGGGAGTAAGTAACTAAAGTACATGGTATCCTAATGTAAAGGGAGAGTTATACCTTAATTTAGTGTAATTTTGGGATGAAATTGGGGTAATATTATTTCAGCAAACTTGGATAAAAGGGGACGTAATTTTCCCTTTACCATTACATTATTATGACTCTGAAAGCGTTGTGGGCAATCTACTTTTTTCAGCTGGCATAGGGTAGGGCAACCCATTACCCACGTGACCTTTCCGCAATGGTGGGCTTTAAAATTAAAGTGACAAGAGAGCAATTATAGTTCCACTCCTTCATTTTGGTTACAAACACTGATTTTCAAGACACTGCACAATCAGTTAATGATGCTGTTGGTGTTGCAGATTGATAAGATAAGACAGATGGTAGGTCCCATTACCGAAAAGGGTAGTGCTATACTACACCCCCTGATGGTGACTTGTTTACCTTTTTTCTGATTTTGCAGGTTTTTGCAGGTTTTTGTCTAATGTAAATGTAAGTGGAACCGGTGGTGACAAGTTTTCGTAATTATAAAACCGGCTGTTGACAACTTTTCGTAATTATAAAAGAGGAACCAAACTTCTTCATATTTACAAAGTTAGCCATTCAATTTTTTTAGCTGCTCATTTAATGCCCAGCTCCAGCTGTCCATTTGCCCAGCTCCAGCTGAGTAAAACGCAGCTGCCCAGTGCATACAAAACGACGTCGCTGAAAGTGAGCTCTAACAAATTCGTTCTTCCTCTTCCTCTTCCTCTTTGCTGAAGGTGAGCCCTAATATATTGGTTATCCTTAACTCCAGTTTGCCTTCCGGATATACTTCTCCTTCTCCCCCTCTTTTGCTCTCTCCTATTTGACTCTCCAAACCACATCCGGCACCGCCTTTCCTCCTTGACGCAACCAGCACCGGCGGAACTCCAGCACCAATTCGATCTCTCCTTCTCCTGCTGTAAGTGTGCCTCCTTTTTTATGGTTTCTTCTTTCTTTGTATGAGTGGAAGATCCAAGCCATTGTCTATCAGTGTCCTCTCTCCTTTCCTCTTGCTGGGTTTAAGAAGCTTCACACAGCCAATGAGAAAGCATTGTCTTATGCTCTTATTCCAATGAAAGAATTTTTTTTTTTTCAAATTTTATATAGACGAATTGGACGCATCTGCACAGAGATTATGTGATTTAGGCTCTTTCCCTTTTCTTTTTTTTTTTTGAAAATTCATTATTTTCTTTTCTTGGGGTTTCTGAACTAGAACTGTTGATGGATTATGAGCCTAATAGAAGGTTCCAGTAATATTGAAATGTTATAACTGGGTATTTGATATTGGTATTTTATAGTATTTTTTTGGATATTAAGAACCATTGTGTATTAATGTATTTTAACTCTGTAGTGTAGTTTAGGTGATGAGCACTACATATTGGGAAATTTGTGTTTGCTTGACTGTATCGAGACATTTGTGCCATGCATCATATGCTGGAACTACTTATGAATTATGAGAATGTGAGTTCCCAAGACAAAGAAGAGTTAGTGCAAAAAGTTGAAGTATGCTAATAACCATTTTATTTTTTACCAAGAAAATTTGTTTTGTTATCTGCTTGGAGAGGTGCTGGGTAAAAATAATTGCATTTGAACATAAACAAAGCTAAGGTTGCATGGTTGACTCTTCTATACAGCATTGTTGGAGTTGTTCCTACTTTAAAAAAATAAATTGTTGGAGGTGTTTCAGTTTGGTGATTATTTGAGATAGGTGGGATTTTTTTGGATGAATGGAAGAATATGTAAGGCAGTGTTGAATTGAGGCATTCAGCCAATTTGGTCTTGGATTAACTGTCATGTTGTGTCTTGGTCAGATGTAAGAGTTAATTATGGCTAGATTCAAATTGAAGTGCTACTCATTGATGTTGTTGTTATCACGTAGGGCCAAGGTCTTGGTAAGGCTCTTGTAGAGAAATTGATCCGGGCTCTTCTGCAAAGGGACATTGGTAATATAACTCTCTTCGGTGATAGCCAAGGTATAACAACTTGTATTCATAATGTCATTGATGTTCATTATTTTGTGCAAAATGTCAAAGTTGACTAGTCTGTCTGTAAGTACCAGAGTCATTTCGTGGACTTCTGCTATGCTTTCTGTGGATTGATATATGTATTTTGGACACAGGGGAAGGGCAAA